>JAWPHD010010775.1:0-90209 GCA_037043455.1 Cyrtodaria siliqua | reverse complement strand
ATATATAGGTATCACTGTGTTCTGAGAACACACTGAGTGTTTCCTATATATAGGCCTCACCATTTTCTGAGAACACATTGAGTGTCTCCTATATTTAGGTTTCACTGTGTTGGGAGAACACACTGAGTGTCTCCTATATAGGTCTCACTGTGTTCGGAGAACGCACTGAGTGTCTCCTATATATAGGTAACACTATGTTCTGAGAACACACTGCGTGTCTCCTGTATATAGGTCTCACTGTGTACTCTGAGAACACACTGAGTGTCTCCTATATATAGGCCTCACCGTGTTCTGAGAAAAAAAAGAGTGTCTCCTATATATAGGTCTCACTGTGTACTCTGAGAACACACTAAGTGTCTCCTATATATAGGTCTCACCTTGTTCTGAGAACACACTGAATGTCTCCTATATATAGGCCTCAACATGTTCTGAGAACACACTGAGTGTCTCCTATATATAGGCCTCACCATGTTCTGAGAACACACAGAGTGTCTCCTATATATAGGCCTCACCGTGTTCTGAGAACACACCGAGTGTCTCCTATATATAGGACTCACCATGTTCTGAGAACACACTGAGTGTCTCCTATATATAGGCCTCACCGTGTTCTGAGAACACACCGAGTGTCTCCTATATATAGGACTCACCATGTTCTGAAAACACACTGAGTGTCTCCTGTATATAGGACTCACCGTGTTCTGAGAACACACTGAGTGTCTCCTATATATAGGTCTCACCATGTTCTGAGAACACACTGAGTTGCATGTTTTGAAGAAAATGAATATTTTACGCATTTGCCTTACTCACTGAGTAATGATTTTCTTGACTTCCTGATGGGGTAAATTCTAACCGAAAATAATTCTAAAATGATTTAATACACTATTTTGTATGTATTCTAAAAATAGTAACTAGCTACTGTATGAAATATGTTCATACACTCATTTAAGGGTGCCCTCTGCTGAGGTTTTGGATTTTTGCACTTCCGGAAATTTACATTTGTTATATTTCAAAAATTATAATAAAACTGGAAAAAATAATTATACAGTATCAAACTTATGCCCAATAGGGATATTTTAGTGCAAAAAAAATAAAACAAAATTAGATTTTTTTTTTGACCTCACATGTTGTGCCCAAAATAGACAATTTTTAACATAAGCCAAAATGGGGGGTAGGGGTACAAAAGATGGTATTTCTCAAAAACCATTTAAGATATTCACTTAATTTAAACTTTATTACAAAGACATGTGTTAGCATATACATAGACAGGAATAAAAAGTATTTTCCTATTATTTGTTACAGACCTATGCCGTTATATGTCAGAGCTCGTCGAAATCTAAAAAAGCACATTTTTTTCTCAGTTTTTATTGAATATCTTTCTTATATGCACACCGACCCCCAATTTTTATTTTTTCATTCTGATACTCAGGTCTTGTATATATTGTAGACAAAATATCTCAAAAAGTTATCTGTTCCTTTATCATGAAAAATTTATGGATCACAAATTTAAAAATGCAATTTATAGTAAACTGGGTGGGGTAATGACAAGGGATGTACTAATTTTTCAGATGGTGATAAAAATACCCCAACCCTTAATTTTTCGTCCTAAAGTATGATCTATTACATTAAAAAAGACGGAAAATCGATACCTGTTCTGCAAACCACACTACACACATGTAAGTTGCCATACACAATTTGCAGCTGATTCAGAATTTAAAACCGCACTGTGAGAGTGTATTACTAAAGATTAATTTTGCGAAAAAGTTAAATCACCGACCCATCATTATTTTTTCAGAAACTAACTAGTAATATGTTAGTCTTCATAAAAAACAGGGAAATAAAAAATTCTATCTCTTTTGATATTCACCAGAGGGCACCCTTAATCTGCTATAAATTGTTGAAGTTGATTGTCATGAATAATATTTGCTACATGTATGTGACACTGCATTTTTGCAAACTAAAACAACAGCAACATAAAACAAGTTACCTGAAAATTCATATTATTTATTCTATATATACATCTGATAAAAGTGATTATTCTATATATACATCTGATAAAAGTGATTATTCTATATATACATCTGATAAAAGTGATTTCAGCAGTGTTGGATATTAAAGCTTTTCTTTTGTTTTCTCTTGAAATAATTATTATAATTTAAATGCAAAAAAAAATTAAATAAAAAAATAATAATTAATGTACAAACTTTTGAAAAATGTTAACTTTAAAATAATAAACAGTCAAGCTCTTCGGCCTCCTGTTTTCTTGTTGCAAGGGATTCCAACAGGTGGCATGAAAACAGGAAGCTGCCACTACATACATATATATACTAAAGGAAAAAAGAAACGCAACTGTATTAATAATCAAATATCTTGACGTGCATTTAACTAAAAACTAATTTTATTTCAGTACACAGTATTTAGGTCTGATATTAATATTCTACTTGTTTTGTGTGAATCTAAGAGTCAGGTAAACGTTCATTATAAGCGAAACCAAGCGTTCAATCAAACGCGGGCAGCAAATACTAACATTGTTAGGAGGACACCTAATTTTCACGGCAGTTTTACGATGGTTTCACGGTGGTTTTGCTGGTGTGCAGAACGTAGGTGCTTGAGACGAAAATATGTGCATCTGTAAAATTTTGTATTTCATGCTTTACTTAAGAATCGGTGGCATTATTTTTATCACTCTCAATTAACAAAAGATTATTTGAACATTAAATAACATTTCATATTATACTGACCGTAAAAAGGTTGCGCTTCTTTTTTCTTAAGTATATGTCTAATTACAACATTTGCAGTTTAACACTTCATATATACTGACCTTAAAAAAAGTTGCGTTTATTTTTTACTTAAGTATATGTCTAATTACTTCACTACAAACATCAGTATGTTTATTTGCATACAACATTTAAAAGGTGGACCAGAAAGGTAGCCATATCACTGTGAATAGACAGTTGTTATAACAAAATAAACACTAAATTAGTTAACAGGCCTTTTTTTCCTTCTATAGCAGGGACCAACATTTAATTATTTTTTTCACAATTGTGTTATTTTTTTCCGTTTTTTATTTACAATATTTTTTTTTTTTTTAGTAAACAAAATTTCCCCTCTTACTTTCACAATGTTGTTTTTGATACATTATACATCATATTATGTTGAAAAATTGTATTTTTTAAAAAAAATATATAACAAAGTGTGTAATTATGTATGTATTGAGTTGAATATCACTTTTAAACAATTAATCTTTCAATACTTTTATTACACCGTTATCACACTTTTTTTCACAAAATGACCAGGCTAGGGAGTCTTCACAATTTAAAAAAAAAAAAGCCCTGTAGTAGCTACACACGATATAAATAATATAAATGATATCGTTCAATACAACTTTTATTGTAGCATGGTCTCTGAAATGCCTTTTGTATTTACACAGGTGTAAATCAGGTGAAATTCGTTTAATTGAAAATAACATTTGTCACAATAAATGGTGTACTCTAACTACCAGTTATTGGAAGTTAGAGTATGGCAGACAGATGAAATGGACATGCTACAAAACAAATAGAGTATAGTCTCATCTCGTTGGTTTGTTGAACACCTTGATGTTTAAATCAACCAACTGGATGAGACCATACTCTGTCTGTTACTTAGTTCCTAAATCACAGGAATAATGGGTGGTCTGCCTCAACCACTAAAAATTTACCATAATACATAGCCTAATTTAAAATATTAAAGATGTGCTGAAAAATTACCCCAAATAAACAGATCAGCAGCCAGACATTGTAAACCTTGATCAGCCTGCGAGTTACTCGCAGGCTAATGTGGGTTTACAACCGACGCAAAGGCTATTATAGTCGTGCTTACTGGGTTAAGGGTTAAATTGCCTACCTGCATCTTTAAAGGGACATACAGCAATCTTGATTTTTCTATACAAGTTGCAAATTTGCGAGTCACGAAAATATTTTTTCATATTCGTAATAAATAAAAGTATTAAGTAAACCCTAATTAATATTTTGATGATTATATATATGTATTACGGGCGTTCTGGCTCACTTTGAGAATTGCAACTTTAACTCCTAATTTACTATCTTAAAAAATCCCCAAAAACAACCAAAACACCCCTTAAAATGGGCGTTTTGGCTTACTAGGAGAATTGCAACTTTAACTCCTAATTTAGTATCTTAAAAAATCCTCAAAAACAGCCAAAACACTCCTTAAAATCAAACCCTCAAAAATTTAACTAATAAATTTACAAAAAACACCTTAAAATCAAACCCTCTCAAAAATTAAACTAATAACTATACAAAAACTCACTTAAAACCTCTAAAAATCAAGCCCTCTCAAAATTAAACTAATAACTATACAAAAAACTCACTTAAAACCTCTAAAAATCAAACCCTCTCAAAATTAAACTAATAACTATACAAAAACACACTTAAAACCTCTAAAAATCAAACCCTCTCAAAATTAAACTAATAACTATACAAAAACTCACTTAAAACCTCTCAAAATTAAACTAATAACTATACAAAAACTCACTTAAAACCTCTAAAAATCAAACCCTCTAAAAATTAAACTAATAACTATACAAAAACTTACTTAAAACCTCTAAAAAAAACTCAAAAAAAAACACTCTCAAAATTTAACTAATAACTGTACAAAAAACACCCTAAAAACCTCTAAAACCCCAACCCTCCCAAAATTTAACTTATAACCACACAAAAAAAACTTAAAAAACCTTAAAACAAAAACTTCATCAAATTTTAAAGCAAAATCAAACATTAAAAACTATTAATATTCAATACGTCTGAATTTTAAACACTCTCTATTATAATCCTTGTTATACCAATAATTCTTTTTATTTATAAGTATAAATTGAGAACCACATCTAGCACAAATTTGAAATTGAGAAGTAGTACCCAATTTACACTTTAAACAAGGTTTAATTTTACAAACCTTCATTCTTTCTTTATGATAACCACAATAAATAGAATTTTTTACCGGTTTTCTATTACATACTCCATATATTCCAGATTTTAAAAATTTGCACATATTCATTTTGTATTCTACCCTTTTTACATAATAAATAATTTATATTTAATAATAAAAAATATTTTACATAATATATAAACAAAAACAAAGGTCATGGAAAACGCAGAAGCAATAAAAGAATTATTATCCCTGTACACAGAAGGAATAATAGACAAAGATGAACTAAAAATAGCAATAAGAGCAATAAAACCAGAGGATGAAAACAAAGCACTTAAAGAAGAAAATAAAGCCTTAAAGGTTAAAGTTACAGAGGCAACTACCAGCCAAGTTACTGAAAAAGTACCGGCTGAACCACCTGATAAAATAACTGATAAAATAACTGATAAACCTAGCAAGTATTATAAACCCAAAAAGGTGAAAAAAGTTACCAAAAAAAGTAAAAAGATAACCAAAGAGTTAACCAAAGAAAAAAAGAAACAGATTAAAAAAGTTAAGCAAAAGATGAAACTACAGGAAAAAAACTAGAAAAAATAAAGTTAAAATTAGTTGACAATCCTAAGTGCGGCTACTTCAAAGCATACGAAGCTGATGCCAAACTAAATAAGGATCCATACAAACTTTTAACCAATAACAAATTTATAATAGAGGAAACACTTAAAAAAGATGTAAAAGAATATAAAGGAATAAAATTTGAAATAACAGTAACAGCTGACTTGTTTAAAGATAATGGATCAAAAAGAGATGAAATAACAGCAGTTTTAAGTAGCAACCAATTTGTAATACTACAAGGCACAACAAATCAAATTCAAAAACATATAGGTAAAGCAATTGCAAATATATCTCAATCACTAGAAAAATTTACTAACAAAGCATCTGGTTTAGAAGTAGATAAATGTGTTAATATTTACGTTAACATTGCAAATACCAACCATTAAAAGGATCATCATACATGCCACTACCTAAATTTATAGCTGATAAAAAGGCTGTGATAAACGTAAAAAATTTGGATAACAAATGTTTTTTACATGCTGTAAATGCAGCATTGTACCCTGTAAATAAAAACTCTGATAGATTAAGTCAATATCCACCTTTAAATTTTAAAACAGAAGGTATAGATTTTCCTACACCTTTGACTCAAATAGAAAGCTTTGAAAAACAAAATAATCTGGCAATTAATGTTAATGGTTATGAGACTGTAAACAGAAAAAATGTTACATTTCCTCATTACATCTCAGAACAACCAACTGACATAAAAAGGATTAACTTAGTTTTAATAACTGAAGAAGTTCCAGAAAATAAATCTAAAGATAACAAAACTAATTACCACTATTTTTACATTAAAAACCCCAGTAGATTTTTAAGTGACAATAACAAACACAACCCAAAAACAGAATTTTGTGACAGATGTTGCAATGGATTTACAAGTATAAATTTTTTAGAAAAACATCAAGAAGACTGTAAAGGAATTAACACCAAAACATGTAGAATTCAAATGCCAAAAGAAGGTGCAACATTACAGTTTCAAAATACAAAAAACACGATTCCAGTTCCATTTGTAATTAATGCAGATTTCGAAAGTGTTAACTTTCCTTTTGAAGATTTTAAAGAAGATGAAAATGATGAAAAAGAAGCAAAAATCAAAGACATTATATACAAACCTTTAACCAAACAAGAAAAGGCAAAACTTGAAAAATTTACAGAACAAACAGAACAACATAACAAACAAAAAAAAGAATTAACATGGACTCAAAAGGTAATGAAAATCAAAACTTTCCAAACAAAAAAACAACTACAGATACCATACAAAAAGCTTGTGGTTTTGCTTTAAAAGTTAAAAATTTTAACAACCCTGATGAAGAAGAAAAAATACAAGTTTATCGTGGAGAAAATGCAGCCGAAATCTTTTGCAAAAAATTACAAAAAGAACAGCAAAAAATAACAGAACTTTGCAAACACCCAAAACCAAAAATAATAACAGTAAAAAATGAAGAAGACTTTGAATTAACTAAAAAATGCTGGTTATGTCAAAAAACATTTAGAAAGAATAGTAAAAATGCAAAAATCAATTACCACAATCATTTTACAGGAGAATACATAGGTGCTATACATAAAAAATGCTATGACACCATAAAAGTAACAGCAAATACAGTTATTCCTGTAGTATTTCATGGTTTAAAATGTTATGACTCCCACATGATAATGCAGCAAATTCATAAAATGTATGGTAAAATAAGTGTAATACCAAACAACTCTGAAAAATACATATCTTTCAGTGTTGGAGTATTACGTTTCATAGATTCATTTCAATTCATGTCTTTTCCACTTGCAGAACTGGCTAAAGGAATAAAAGTATACCCTGAAACAGAAAAAGAATTTGGAGAAAATTGGGAATTAATGACAAAAAAAGGAATATATCCCTATGATTACATAGATTCTTTTGAAAAATTCAAAGAAACAAAATTTCCCCCAATTGAAAAATTTTACAACAGATTGGCAGAAAAGGCAATAACAGAAGAAGAGTACAAACATGCACAAAATGTCTTTAAAATTATGAATTGTAAAAACTTAGAAGATTATCATGATTTATATGTAAAATCTGATGTTGCTTTATTAACAGATGTCTGTAAATCTTTTAGAAAAGAAACATTTAAATCATCAATACCAACTAGATCCATTTCATTACTATACAGCACCTGGAATGGCTTGGGATGCTTTGTTAAAAGAATCAAAAATTAAACTTGATTTACTAACCGACATAGATATGCATTTATTTATAGAAAAAGGGATGAGGGGTGGAATTAGTATGGTTTCTCATCGTTATGCAAAAGCTAATAATATTAATGTGCCTGATTATGATCCAAACAAACCTACAACTTTTATAATTCATCTTGATGCTAATAACTTATATGGATGGGCAATGATTCAGCCTTTACCATATGGAGGTTTTAAGTGGGTTGACTTTGGTTTAAACTCTAAAGGCTCAAAAGAATTTACAATGGAAGACTTGAAAAAAATACAAAAAGAAGGAAAAGGCAAATTCATAGAATGTGATTTGGAATATCCTCGTGAATTGCATAAATTACATAATGATTATCCATTAGCGCCAGAGAAGAAAAAAGTACAAAAAGAGTGGTTATCTGATTATCAACTTGATTTGTTAGAATGTAGTAGTATGATTGATATTTCTCAATTAGTTCCCAATTTACAAAATAAGAAAAAATATGTCATACATCACAAAAATTTGGAGCAATGCATAGAATTAGGTTTGAAAGTTACAAAAATTCATAGAGTCTTAGAATTTGACGAAAAGCCTTGGATGGCTTCTTATATCTTAAAAAATACAGAATTAAGAAAAGCCTGTACTACAGATTTTGGTGTCAACTTTTATAAATTAATGAATAATGCAGTATTTGGCAAAACAATGGAAAATTTAAGAAACAGAGTAGATATTCGGTTAGTAAAAACGGATGGTTCTGAGAATGAAAAATTGAGAAAAATTATAAATAAGCCTAATTTTCATAGAAGGGTTAAGTTTTCTGAAGATTTGTCAGCTTTGTATGTTCATAAAACTGTTACAACTCTAAATAAACCTATATACGTTGGAATGTCAGTTTTAGATTTGTCTAAATATATGATGTATGACTGGTAATACAAATTTTTAAAAACTAAATATGGGGAAAAGTGTAAGTTACTTTACACAGATTCTGATTCAATTTTAGCCTTAATCGAAACAGAAGATGTTTACAAAGATATGTATGACAATAAGGAAGAATATGACTTTTCAAATTATTTAGATAAAGATAAAAAGCCAATAAAGTACTTTAACAAAGATAATGCTAAAGTTCTGGGAAAAATGAAGGATGAGTAAGGAGGTAAAATTGTCAAAGAATATGTAGGTTTGAGGCCTAAATTGTATTCTGTTATAAACGATGATGATACAAGATTATGTATCAAGGCTAAAGATGTTAAAAGGTGCACATTGGAAGATAATATAAATTTTGACCATTATAAAAGGTGCCTTTTTAGTAAAATTACATTTAGTAATGATATGCATATTTTAAAAAGTGTTAAACATCAGATGTATAGTCAAACGGTTAATAAAATTTCTTTAAGTCCGTTTTACGTTAAAAGACGTATTAGGTCAGATGGAATTGCTACTGACGCATATGGTTATAATCCTGTTTAGTTATTTTGGTTTTGCTGATTTAAATGTTATTTAAGTATTATTAATTGCTTAGTTATTATTACTTTACCTAGTGTTGTTACTATTACTTTGTTGGCAAGTAATTTTAACAATGCTATGGTAATGCTAACAGTAATAATAGCTTCAATTAGGCCGGTTTCACTTATAACATTTTTAAATCATTTTAACTCTTTTAAAAACTCTCTTCAACTGGTTTATTTTTTATTTTTTTATTTTAAATTATAAATTTTTGATTTGAATAAGGTTGGATAAGGTTGAATAAAATTGGTTTAGTTTGGATTAGGTTGAAAAAATAGTACTTTTTAGTAATGCTGTTAGTAATATGAGTTTCAATCAGTTTAAAATTAGTTTAAACTCTTTTAAGTGAACTTTAAGTCACTTTAAATCAATTAACAGAGTTCAGATGATTTTAATTTTTTTTAGATTTTTTTAAATGAGGTTTAATATATAAAAAAGATGAGCATCATAAATGGAGTTGAAAATGGTGTAGAAGCCAAAAGAGGATATTTAACACCAGAACAGATAAAAGAGCTGCAAGAAGCCAAAGGACAGATATCTGCTAGTAAAGCAATGAAAAAGTATAAAATAGGTGTTAATAAGTTAAAAAAAAAATGGGATGATGTTCCAAATTTAAATCAGTCAAATTTAAATCAGTCAAATGTGCCAAGTGTAAAAAACCTGATTTAAATGAGGTTAATTCTAATGTTAATCCCAATGTTAATAGTGAAGGTCAAAATGAAGTTATAAATGGGGTTAATCCTAATCGTATTTTAAATAATGGTTTTAATGGTAATCCCAATAACAATCCTAATAATTATAATAGATACAATAACCAAAATGGTGAAGTTTTAATGGTAATTATAATGGATATAATAATCAAAATGGTTACAATGGTTTTAATGGTAATCCCAATGGTAATAATCCAAATTATAACACTGTTTCAAGATTAAATTCAAATAAAAAAGTTATGTATGTGGAGGAGGTTGCTTATAACTTAAATACTATGGCAGATGAAAACAAAAAGCAAACATCTTTATTATCTCAATTGGTTGAAAAAAAATATTTAGATTCAGATAGTAAAATTTCTATAGATGAAAGTAAATTATATAATAAAGAATCCTGTAAACTGGAAGACGTAACCAAGACTGTGCAAGAATACACAGATTTTACCAAAACAGTTGTATATTGTGCCATTACTGGTTTTGCTGTATGGCAATTACTATGTAAAACTTGGAAACATGTAGAGGCCAAACCAAAAATATCAGAATCAACAAAACCAAGTATTTTTAAAAAAGAACCAGACCCGTTTGATTGTTTTTAAGGTTTTTTTTGTACAGTTATTAGTTATATTTTGAGAGGTCTTGATTTTTAAGGGTTTTTAAGGGGTTTTTGTACAGTTATTAGTTAAATTTTGGGAGGGTTGGGGTTTTAGAGGTTTTTAGGGTGTTTTTTGTACAGTTATTAGTTAAATTTTGAGAGTTTTTTTTTTAGAGTTTTTTTAGAGGTTTAAAGTAAGTTTTTGTATAGTTATTAGTTAAATTTTGAACGGGTTTGATTTTTAGAGGTTTTAAGTAAGTTTTTTGTATAGTTATTAGTTTAATTTTGAGAGGGTTTGATTTTTAGAGGTTTTAAGTGAGTTTTTGTATAGTTATTAGTTTAATTTTGAGAGGTTTTAAGTGAGTTTTTGTATAGTTATTAGTTTAATTTTGAGAGGTTTTAAGTGAGTTTTTGTATAGTTATTAGTTTAATTTTGAGAGGGTTTGATTTTTAGAGGTTTTAAGTGTGTTTTTGTATAGTTATTAGTTTAATTTTGAGAGGGTTTGATTTTTAGAGGTTTTAAGTGAGTTTTTTGTATAGTTATTAGTTTAATTTTGAGAGGGCTTGATTTTTAGAGGTTTTAAGTGAGTTTTTGTATAGTTATTAGTTTAATTTTTGAGAGGGTTTGATTTTAAGGTGTTTTTTGTAAATTTATTAGTTAAATTTTTGAGGGTTTGATTTTAAGGAGTGTTTTGGCTGTTTTTGAGGATTTTTTAAGATAGTAAATTAGGAGTTAAAGTTGCAATTCTCCTAGTAAGCCAGAACGCCGATAATACATATATATTGATTTAATGTGAAAAACGTAATTATGTAAATAAAGTTACACATTTTAACTTGTGGTAGAGTCACTGCTGGGGTTTGTATTATAATGACGTTCTTATCGACACCCGTAAGCACGTATGTATATCTGCAGAAATGAAACGCACCCTTGATTTTGAGTGAGCAGAAATAAAAACTCAACATTTTACAAAGCCTGTGTGTAAAACAAAACAGAGATTTTACACACAATTTCCAACTCTACCTAAAGATGAAAATGGGCATATCCGTATATAGCATTGTGAACGATAATGCAATTTAGGAAAAAATATTAATAAACAAAGACACTGTCAGGTGTTTTAGTTGTTTTTAGGGATCACTCTTCGTCCTCCGTCCGTCCGTCATCGTTAACTTTTGCTTCAAACGACTTCTCCTCAGAAACCGCTTGGCCAATTTTGACCAAACTTCACACAGATGATCCTTAGATGAATGCTTTTTAGATTTGTTAAAATTAGATCAGCTTGAAATCCAAGAAGGCCGCCATTATCATATATGGTCGAAACCTAAAAAAATCTTCTTCTCAAGAACCGCTGGACAGATTTTGACAGTTCTTCTTTTAAAATGATCACCAACAGCTAGACTAAGTTTGTTCAAATGAAGTCGCTGGGGTCAAAAATGGCCGTGTCCCGGGGGTCCAAAGTTTGTATATTGAGATTTTGCATGTTTTTCATAGACTTGTATAGGATTTTTTTTTTTAAAAATCTTCTTCTCTGAAACCACAAGGCACAGAGTTCTCATGTATTTCATGTAGCATCAGCTTATGGTCCTCTACTAAGTTTGTTCATATGGTGACCCTGGGGTCAAATTTGGCCCCGCCCCGGGTACACACTTTTACATAGACTTATATGGGAAAACAATTAAAAAATCTTCTTCTCTGAAACTGCGAGAGCCAGGTTTAATATTTTGCATGTACTATAAGCTTATGGTCCTTTACCAAGTTTGTTCAGGTGGTGACCCTGGGGTCACATTTGGCTCCGTCCCAGGGGTCACATGTTTTACATGGACTTGTATTGAGAAAAAAATAAAAAATCTTCTTCTCTGAAACTACAAGAGCCAGAGGTTTAATATTTTGTATTTGCTATAAACTTATGGTCCTCTACCAAGTTTGTTCAAATGGTGACCCTGGCATCACATTTGGCCCCGCCCCAGGGGTCACATGTTTTATATAGACTTCTATAGGGAAATACTTAAAAAATCTTCTTCTCTAAAACTACAAAAGCCGGAGGTTTAATATTTTGCATTTACTATAAGATTATGATCCTCTACCAAGCCTGTTCAAATGGTGATCCTGGGGTCACATTTGGCCCCGCCCCAGAGGTCACATGTTTTACAAAGACTTACATAGGAAATTTTTTCTTCTCAGAAATAGCTTGGTAAATTTTGACCAAACTTCACAGGATGATTTTTAGGTGAATGTTTTTCAAATTTGTTAAAATAAGGTAAACACGAAATCCAAGATGGTGCCATAGAAAAATCTTTATATTACTTCTTGTACACACTGGAAAGCTAAGGCCGTGGGTTCAAATCCCACTGGATTTTTTATATATTTTTTTTATTCTTCCTGTTTGGATCCTATTTTTCTTTTGTTTAATTTTCTAAAGTTTGTATATAAGATTTTGCATGTTTTACATATACTTATATTGGGAAAACTTAAAAAATCTTCTCTGAAATTACAAGAGCCAGAGGTTTAATGTTATGCGTTTGCTGTAGGCTTTTGGTCGTCTACCAAGTTTGTTCAAATGGTGACCCTTGGGTCACATTTGGCCTCGCCCCAGGGGTCAACTGTTTTACATAGACTTGTATAGGGAAATACTTAAAAAATATTTTTCTGAAACTACAAGAGCCAGAGGTTTAATATTTTGTATTTACTATAAGCTTATAAATGGTCCTCTACCAAGCTTGTTCAAATGGTGATCCTGGGGTCAAATTTGGCCCCGCCCCTATGTTTTACTAAATTTCACATGGATGATCCTTGGATGATCCTTGGATGAAATAGTTTTTTGAAATTGGGAATTTTTCAGCCCCAATTAAATAGGTTAAAAAGGCCCTGGACCGTCTCTATAAAAAAGATGCACCACTAATTCAGACCTTACAAATGATGAAAAATGGTTTTATATTCCGGAAAATACAGTAGACGAGATTTTAAAACAAGTATCATGGTGTCGATAATATACTGAGTGTGGTAATAATAGACCAAGAGTGTCGATAATAGACCAAGTGTATCGATAATAGACCAAGTGTCAAATATAGACCGAGAGTGTCGATAATAGACCGAGAGTGTCGATAATAGACCGAGTGTATCAATAATAGACGTGCTACTGTCCTCCGTATAGTCATATGCTCATTGGCTAAATCATATGTTGTTACTGGAAAGTCTAGCTAGCTAGCTATGTAGAAAGTAATCAGTTAAAGGACCATTGTTATTATATTTGCTGTAGCCACTACTGCTGTATTGCTGTAGCCACTACTGCTGTGTTAATATGCTGATAATAGGCAGGCTTGACTGCAAGATTGCCTGTGTCCCTTTATATATATACTTTTAATAATCTCTTCATAAAAAAAGATGTGGCTTTAATTCTTATTTCAACTGATACACTTTAACATTGTTTTTCCACCAGATTCCAACATATAGTTTGTCCTCCCTATCACAGTAAGTGATGGAGCATAGCGTAGACAATCCATGTTCCCGTCGCAGTAGTACCTGTATCTTAGTACACTCAGCTGTAATCTGATGGATGTTATGGAAGTTGCTGCCACAGACATACACTGTCCCTGTCCTGTCTATAGCCAGACCACGTGCACCCTTCAGGTTACTATCTACATAGACTGCCTTCACAGTACCGTCCATCCCCATACACGTCACTGTGTCCTTCCTGTTATCAGACACGTACACGGCCGTCTTATCTGGACTGATCGCTATGTAGTGCGGTTGTACCAACAGTTGTTTATTAATGGCATCATTCATCAGAGATCTCAACACGGTGCCTGTCATGTTGATTATATCCACCTTAGGTGGCACCACAAATGTCACTATCAGTGTCCCATCATTATGTACTATACCATGACACATCCCATTGACCTTTATCTCTTGACCTTTGGACAGGGATTGGGATACTACTGACAGAAACTGGATTTTATTCAGGTCAGGTAATGTCACAGCCACCTGGGTGTTGTTCACCTTGGTTATATACCATGGTTCTGATGACAACTGTTCTGCAGATACTATTTTGTTTTGTTTTGTATCCACTAATTTGACCTTTTTGTTTCTACCGTCAACAATGACAAGTTGGTTGTCATGAAGCAGGGTTGAGCCTGTAATATTGCAGTCATACTGGTCATTGGATGATTTGACATTGATGTCTTTATTGTGTGTTGCAGTTCGGGGAACGGGTATCTCTGTTTCTGTACTTTTCCTGTCAATGTATTTTTCTGTTTGTGATGACTTTTGGTAATTTGATATCTCTGCTTGCATTGCTTTGCTGTCATTGGATATCTCTGTTTGCATTACTTTGCTGTCATTTGGCTGCTTCAGTGTTAGTGATGTTTTGCTGTCTTTTAGTTCTGTCTGTTGTGTAATTTTGTTGTCATTTGGTTCATTTATCGACGATAGAATTCCCAGTGTGGTCACGCCAGTCAGGTTCCCCATCAAATCTTGTATCTGTTTCTCTGGCTCAAACCTGTACCTCCGAATCATGATGTCAGTTTCTATCTGGGTAAGACCATCCACTATTGTTTGCATTTCAAATTTGGCTCTGTCCATAGCAGGAAACAGTTTCCCGTTTTGTTTAGTTCTGCGTAAAGTATCGAGGTTGGAGGCTGTAGAATGGATTTCACTTCTCATGGTGTCTAATTTGGCAGCAATTGAGGTCATGTTTACCTGATCTTCATCTCGTATCCTGTTTGTCTCATTAATAACTTCATGTTCAAGTTTGTCTAAAAAGCGATTTATTTCTTGTCTAAACTGTCCAATGCTTTCTACTGCACCTGAGCAGTATGAGTCTATATCTGCAACATTTTGTTCAGTTGTTCTCGTATTGCTGTCAATTTGCTGTTCAATGTCGGAAAGTTTCTTTTCTAAACCTTCATACTCCTTTTCTACATAGCTGACATCGTCACAACTTCGATGGTCAGTTCCGACACAGATGCCACAGACTAGCTGATCATGTGACCTACAGTTAAATGTAATAGCCTCACCTTGATGTTGGGGACATTTGTTGATGGTCTCATCCAGGGTTTTGGTCTGGGGCATACTTCTTGGCATGGTTGTCTTGTCTTGTAGAACATGATGTTTCGTCTGACGTGTTCTGCAATGATGCTTATAACATTCCTTACACAAGTATTCACAACAATCCACACAAAATCCCGCGGCGGGTTCCTGCTGACCGTCGTCACTACACAGCTGGCAAAAAAGTTCAAACAATTCCTCTGATTCCACATACCTAGGCGCACCAAGTTCTCCAGCTTTCCTACCAGGAACTGACATTTTTGTGTAATAACTGTTCAGCATGAACAACTTATTTTCCGTGAAAGCTTATATAGCTATGATACACAGTTTATATGTCTCTTAAAATCTTCAATTTTCTAAAAGAAACACCTCCTTGTTGACTTCCGGTCTTTATCTAATAAATATACTCCATCTTTCATAAACATATCACCTGGTCAGGCCTGCCAAAATGTTTTAACTGAAAATCCTGAGATTGAGATTTTTATTAAAAATTAAGATTGAAAGCACGCGAAGAACATTTTTAAATGGGAATTTAAATTCTTGTTTGGTTTTTAAATCATTGATGTAATTAATGCTTTAAGAAAACAATAAATTGCATACTTCAACATGCACACAAATAGTTTGTTTAAGAGAGGACTTTGTAATTAAATTAGAAAGACTTGGTTTCATTTATACCACAATTACAACATATTACGTCCTTAATAATAATGTTAATGACCCCCATTGATTTGATAAATACCCTCCTTTGTATCGCTGACTAGGGAGCATAATGCTGAAAATAGCTGATAAATCATGAACGTTTTGTTTTGTTACAAAATTCGGAGATACACAGAACAAATAAAAAATCCGGATTTTATCCGGAGGTTTGGCAGACCTGCCTGGTAACAGTTGTTCTAAATTATTACCTTGATAAGGTCATCCACACTACTTTGAAATGTAGCTAATTATAGATCACAGATCTATTTATAGAACTCATGTTGATATAAGCTATTTATAACTTAAATTTTATACTACTGAAAAGATATATAGTTTCATCTCATATTCTCTGAGACAGGAGCGGTTACAATAAATAATTTGGGCATAAATTATCACCTTTATTACTTGCACATCCCTAAGTTTGGTGTCCGATAAAAAAAAGAGGAAATCCGATATATTTATTAAGGTTTATGTCCCCTTTTGTCTAATCCCATTGAGATTGCATTTGAAAAAGATAAAAATTAGTACTAGCTCAAATAATCTTCAATATTTTTGTAAGACACTTTCGGTATAATATGTTTACACATTTTTCTAGGCAGTGCTACCCTTGAATTATAAATACATACTTGATAAATATGTGAATTAGTCAATACTGAGTATGGATCAATGCACACTTTTACCAAGTTAGTATTTATTATTCAAGTATAGCACAGTCTAGATAAAAGTGTAAACATATTAAACTGCAAGTTACATGTAAAGATATTCAGGATTGTTTGAGTTTTAATTTTTTTCCACAAAAGGGGACATACACCTTAATAGACCACTTGTTCTCTCAACCACCATGTGATACATATTGTTATGAGCACTACTGGCCATCTCAACCACCATGTGATAAATATTGTTATTAGCAATACCGTCCATCTCAACATCCATGTGATAAATATTGTTATTATCACTCTGGCCATCTCAACCACCATGTGATAAATATTGTTATTAGCACTACTGGCCATCGGCCAACAGTGGCCAACAACCAGTGGCCAACAGTGGCCAACAGTGACCAGCAGAGCATATGGGATGATGTGTTGTCTGTCGTCCGTTGTTCGTCCATCTGGCGTCATTTCATTAACTTTTGTGAACACTCTTAGCACCTTCATTTTTAGCTCTACTGGCCATCTCATTTTTAGCTCTCTGTCGTCCGTCCATCATCCGTCCGTCCCGTCCGTCCGTCGTCCGTCGTCCATTGTCTGTTGTTAACTTTTGTCTTGTTAAGACGATAGGGCCTTCATTTTTCATCTGATCTTTGCCAGACTTGACCAGATTGTTAATGTCAATGAAAGCTCGGACAAGTTCGAAAACCAGCCAGATCGGACCAGTAACAGTGGAGTTATGGCCCTTGATTTAGTTAAAAATGCTATATTTTGTCTCGTTAAGACGATAGGGCCTTTATTTTTCATCCGATCTTTACCAAACTTTACCAGATTGTTACTGTCAATACAAGCTCAGTTAAGTTCGAAAACAAACCAGATCGGACCAGTAACAGCGGAGTTGTGGCCCTTGATTTAGTTAAAAATGCTTTATTTTGCCTCGTTAACACGATAGGGCCTTCATTTTTCATCCAATCTTTACCAAACTTTACCAGATTGTTAATGTCAATAAAAGCTCGGACAGGTTTGAAAGCCAGCCAGTTCGGACCAGTAACAGCGGAGTTATTGCCCTTGATTTAGTTAAAAAAGCTATATTTTCCATCATTAAGACGATAGGGCCTTCATTTTTTATCTGATCTTTACCAAACTTTACCAGATTGTTAATGTCAATGAAAGCTTGGATTAGTTCGTAAACCAGCCAGATCGGACAAGTAACAGCAGAGTTATGGCCGTTCATTTAGTTAAAAATGCTATATTTTGCCTCGTTAAGATGATACGGCCTTCATTTGTCATCCGATCTTTACCAAATTTTACCAGATTGTTAGTGTTAATAAAAGCTCAGGCAAGTTAAAAAAACAACCAAATCGGACCAGTAACAGCGGAGTTATGGCCCTTGATTTAGTTAAAAATGCTATCTTTTGCCTCGTTAAGACGATGAGGTGTTCATTTTTCATCTGATCTTTACCAAACTTTACCAATTTTTGTCTCGCCTTTCGAAGAAAAAAAGAGACATAGGTGTTGCTTTTCCGGCGGCGGCGGCAACATTCAAGTTTTGCGTTTAGGTCATTTTTTCACAAACTGTATGCACTAGACCTTTCAAAGTTTGCTTATAGTTGGAGTTGTATCTTGGGTGGTACATCGCAACGTGACAAAGCAAATGTGGAAGTGACCTTGACCCTCCAAGCAAAGGGCAGATAACTTGCTAATTTTTAGGTTCAAGTTTTGCGTTTAGGTCACTTTTTCACAAGCTGTATGCACTAGACCTTTCAAACTTTGCTTATAGTTGTATCTTGGGTGGTACATGGCAACGTGACAAAGCAAATGTGGAAGTGACCTTGACCCTCCAAGCAAGGGCAGATAACCTTATTATGTTTACCTTCAACTTTGGCGTTTAGGTCACTTTTTCACAAACTGTATGCACTTAGACCTTTCAAACTTTGCTTATATTTGTATCTTGAGTGATACATTGCAACGTGACAAAGCAAAAGTGGATGTGACCTTCACCATCCAAGCAAAGGGCAGATAACTTTAATTGTTACATTTACATCACTTTCTCATAAACTAGAATTATGCACTAGATGTTTTAAACCTAATTTATAGCTTAATCTTTAGAAGAAAACATATTCTATTTTGATATAGTTGTGTCTTCGGTAGTGCATCTTTTTTTTGGATGCCTGGATTTCATCTATGACCTTGACCTACTTTTTGGAGTTGATGATTTTTAGCTCTACTGGCCAAAGGTCTTCATTTTTCATCCGATCTTTACCAAACTTTACCAGATTGTTAATATCAATGAAAGCTCGCACAAGTAGGCCGTGTGCTGCTCAAATTTTCGGTACCAACTCAGCTGGCAAATTCTAGTTGCTATAACCTTTTAGATCTATCTTAATAAATAAGAAATAGCCAGGATAGTTTTTCTGAAACGGTAGCTTAACATTATTTTTGGGCAAAAACATCCAAATTTGAAAAAAAATCGCTAAAAACTGGAATATTTTTTAATATATTATTATCATTGCAATATTAGGGAGCTGAAGCTTCTGAAAGTTGCCTGTTATATTCATGTAAATAAAAATAATGCTCATTTTTGGAATAATTTTTAAAAAAATATTGACACTTTCAATTAAACAAAATAGTAGGTTTTAAAGTGTTTTCATTGATCTAAAGATATCCTGAGATAAAGGTAAAATTCTAAAGGATCAGAGATTTGGAAAAAATGGGATATTTTGGGCCAAAAGTTGCAAATTTTAACCAAAATCACTAAAAACGGGATTACTTCTAAAAAATATAATTCTCATTACAATATAAGGAGATTGAAAGTCCTTAAAGTTATCTGTTATAAACAAGTTCATGAAAACAAATATTTGGAATGAATAAAATATATATATCTTGAAATTTTGGGGGGAAATCAACACAAAATGAATTAAAGTCGCTGATTTTTTTTAGCTCGACTGATCAAAGATAAGCAGAGCTTATGCCATGGTGCGGCGTCCGTCGTCCGTCTGTCCGTCCGTAAACTTTTTTTTGTAGCGACTACTCCTCTGAAACTACTGAATGGATTTTCATGAAACTTTACAGAAATGTTGCCCATGAAGTCTAGTTGATCCTAGCAAAAATGTATGTTGATGTGAAATCCAAGATGGCCACCAAATCTAAAAATAGGTTTTTAAAAAACAAGTTTGTAGCGACTACTTCTTGAAAACTATAAGTGATATTGATATGGGACTTTTTCTAAAATGATCAGCATGACATGATGTTGGTCCTTGTCGAAAATCGTTTTGATTTGACTAAACATGGCTACCAGTGGCCATCTTTGTTTACATAGAGTTATATAATGAAAACTTGTAGCGACTACTCCTCTGAAACTACTTGACGGATTTTCATGAAACTTCACAGGAATGTTGCTCTTAATGTCTAATTGATCCTAGCAAAATTTCAGGTCGGCCGGAAATTCAAGATGGCCGCCACGGTAAAAAATAGATTTTCAAAAAACAAGTATGTAGCGACTACTTCCTGAAATCAAAATCAATCAGTAGAGCTTCAAGGTCATTGACCTCTTGTTAAAAAATAAGTTTGTAGCGACTACTTCTTGAAAACTATAAGTAATATTGATATGGGACTTTTCTGAAATGATCAGCATGACATGATGGTTATCCGAGTCGAACATTATTTTACGTTAAACATGGCTGCCAGTGGCCATCTTTGTTTACATAGAGTTATATAATGAAAACTTGTAGTGACTACTCCTCTGAAACTACTTGACGGATTTTCATGAAACTTCACAGAAATGTTGCTCTTGATGTCTAATTGATCCTAGCAAAATTTCAGGTTGGCCGGAAATTCAAGATGGCCGCCACGGCTAAAAATAAATTTTCAAAACACAAGTTTGTAGCGACTACTTCCTGAAATCAAAATCAATCAGTAGAGCTTCAAGGTCATTGACCTCTCGTTGGAATAGTTATGAAATTTTAAATTATGATTAAAATATAATAAAACAGAAGTCGTTATAGTATTTCTTTAAATGTAAAGGTGTCATGAGCTACAGAAGAGACAGTCCTAAAGGATCAGAGATTTGAAAATGCCATTACTTTTGGCCCAGAATATTGAAATTTAAACCAAAACCGCCGAAAACTGGACTATTTAAAATACAATTTTATTGCAATATAAGGGAGTTTAATGTTCTTAAAATAAACATTCTATTACATTAATGTGCATGGAAAAAATGTTTGGAATAAACAAAGTTGATAGATCTTGACATTTTTGACCTATGACGAGGCAAATAAAGTTTCTTCTTCTTCTTCTTCTATGTTCGTGTATATGGAAAAAAAATGGACGAACACACAAAAAATAAATTAAAAAAAATAGCTTAAAAAAAAGAATTGCATTTTTAAACGATTTTGATAATTAAACTCAAACTCACAAATTGGAAACGTAAATGCCATTGTAGTATTTCTTTTATTAAACTATTGCAAACAAAAAATATGCCAATTAACAGAACCGAGAGAAGTGATATTTCAGTTTTGGGTTGAGAAAAATGCAATTAAGAAGTAAACGTAGTTTTAAAGAAAACTCAGCCTGGAAAATAATATACGTCACAAAGCTACAGAAAGAGACACTCATGATATTAACATCTTTAACAGAATACTACGTTTTCATCTGCCGAATGTTGACTCATGTTAACATTCCGAATCTGCTATGCATGCTACAACTAACTCCCCTTCATTCACACCATGTTGCAATACAGGGAAATCTATGCTTTCTGCAAGTACAGTGTAAAGTAAGTTTCGCAAGATACTTTGATAACATTCCGAAATTATAAAGGAACAGATGGGCATCCTTATAACAAAGTTCAAGGAGTATCGTCCCTATCCTAAAGCTATGTAAGACTTTCTGAGGTCCTTGTTTGCACGTGGTGGTATGCACGCAAATGTTGTACTGCTACTGTTGCATATGTATGGGGAATACTGCTCATCAAGGGCTGACCAGTTGAATTCACAACGCTATAGGATGGACATACAACAAGCCGTTGTAATGAGACACTGGATTATTATTAACTGATATCCACTTGATAATTATTCCAGGGTCTTATTACAATAGCTTGTTGTATGCCCATTCTACTGAGTGGTGGATTGAGTTGGAAAATCTCACCATCAGATTTTACTATAGACCGTGTGTCCATTTAGACAACCTGCTGTTTAAAGTAATATTTAACTACCGTCTTTCAAAACATGTCTGTCAGGATGCTCTGTCCTATTGACGTAGCGGTATCTAGTTTATACTTTTATTTCAGCAGTCATATACTCAAACTACTTTGTAAATCAGTTGTTTTCATTTAAGAACGATTTTCCTACTCCCAAGAACTGAAGCAAAGACTGCTGTGCTAGTCTTTCAAACCTCCTTGCAACATTGCCTTTGTATCTACCCTGTGTTAACTTAAGGCCCCTTTACACAGGGCTGCGACATTTGTGCCACCTTTGAGCGACCAAAAAATGGCCAGGACGCTCAATGGTCGCCTAAACCCAGAAAAGAATGTTTCTATGTAACTGCTCCAGCGATCCTTGTGCCTCCCTTGAACCACCAAAAATGCAATTTTCCTCTACGAACGACCTGTGCGTCCACTGAGCCACCTTCCTGCCTCCCCTGTGCTTCCCCTGTGCAACCTACGGCAACCAACGCGATTAAAGGCTACATAGGCGACCCCCGGGCAATGTTTGGGTAACAACTGAGCCTCCTCTGTGCCTCCTCTGTGCCATCATCGGCGACCAACGGCAACTAACGGCGATCACTGGACGACCATTCAGCCAAAAAAAATTGCAGCAGAACGCATCTATTACCTGGCGACCATTGGGCGACAACTGTGCCTCCATTCTGCAACCACGGTAATGCTTGTGCCTCCCTTCTGCCTCCTTTGAGCCACCTTTAAGCAACCAACCTCCACGGCGACCTTGGCGTCAAAAATTCACGGCGACCATGGCGTCCATGGCGATGTCTGAACCTCCTGTGTACCACGTTTGAACAACCTAGGCAACCATTCTGCCTCCTTTGAGCATCCAACGACGACCTGGCAAATTTTATGGTCGCACACGGGAGGCACAAAGGTCGCCATCCTGTGTAAAGGCCCCATTACATCACGTGTAACATCGTTAGCTGCTGAATATTTAAGGACTATTTATCTGCCATCTTTATATAAACACAAACTCCAAAATGGATGGGATATGGTCAAGTGAAATTTTCAACCAAACGCATACTTTAGGCATGAGCAATGTCAACCATAATGTACTTGGCAGTACTTCAATATTATTTACGTGAACATAATATCAGAAATGCTGAAATATGCCCTTTTTATCCGAAAAGTATGATGGCAATGTCAAATAAATTGTTCCATTTATCCAGCGAGAGCAGACGAGACATCATTTCTGAATAAACAAATAAACCATGTTATCATACCTCTTAAATTTCAAAGTGCACCATTGTCAAAAGGCAAAGATATTCTTTCAATGACATGTGGTTTCGAAATAATCTCAATGTTATAGTATGATAACATAGACGGACTTTCTCTGTAATTTTTTTATAACCGGCAACTATATTTGTGGATACTGAGTGACTAATTTTCATAGAAACATTGCCAAATAAAACCAATTGATCAATATCATGCATATATTCGGTCCAAACCAAATAGCAAATCTAATAAACTGTTCATCCGAACGTTTCACCTTACCACGTTTCAGTTTACAATGTAAGTGCACGCTTTTCATGTGTATCATTTTAAATATCAAAAATATTTTTTTCTTTTTTAACAGTGGTGTACTATTACAATTATGCTATACATATTTTTAGTGTGAATGTGAATTTAACAATAGTATATAATTCAATGATGGAATCAAGGGCTGATAATCACATAGGCTTTTGCATATGTTAAATAAATAACGAGAAGGGTGTTCCACGGAACACTTTTGTAGAATGTCGTGTGCTTATTTAACGTTATGAGCTAGGTCAGGTTGCAGGTAAAGGTTTAATGGAAAGGGGCATAACTATGCCGAAATAAAAAAAACAAAGTTCAGGTTGCAGGTTAAAGCGTGACGGACAGACGGACGAAGACGATGAATGAAGACAGACTACGGACAAAGCGATCTCTTTCTGTCTGCTATGCTATGAAGGCGACACAAAGACAAATAAAATGGAACTTTGAATTGTAACATTTCTGTGAATCATTTTTAGCTCTACTGGCCGAAGGCCAGCAGAGCTTATGGGATGCCGAGTTGTCCATCGTCCGTCCGTCCGTCGTCCGTCCGTCCGTCCGTCCGTCGTTAACTTTTGTCTCGTTAAGACGATAGGGCCTTCATTTTTCATCCGATCTTTACCAAACTTTAAAAGGTTGTTAATATCAATGAAAGCTCGGATGAGTTTGAAAACCAGCCAGATCGGACAAGTTACAACGGAGTTATGGCCCTTGATTTAGTTAAAAATGCTATATTTTGCCTCGTTAAGACAATAGGGCCTTCATTTTTCATCCTATCTTTACCAAACTTTACGACATTGTTAATATTAATAAAAGCTCTGACAAGTTTGAAAACCAGCCAAATCGGACCAGTAAGAGCGGAGTTATGGTCCTTGATTTAGTTAAAAACGCTATATTGCTATATTTTGCCTCGTTAAGACGATAGGGCCTTCGTTTTTCATCCTGTCTTTACCAAGCTTTACCACATTGTTAATATCAATTAAAGCTCAGACAAGTTTGAAAACCAGCCATATCGGACTAGTAACAGCGGAGTTATGGCCCTTGATTTAGTTAAAAATGCTATATTTTGCCTCGTTAATACGATAGGGGCTTCATTGTTCATCCGATCTTTACCAAACTTTATCAGATTGTTAATGTCGTTGAAAGCTCGAACAAGTTTGAAAACCAGCATTATCGGACCAGTAACAGCGGAGTTACGGCCCTTGATTAGGTAAAAATGATATATTTTGCCTCGTTAAGACAATAGGGGCTTCATTGTTTCATCCGATCTTTACCAAACACTATCAGATTGTTATTATCAATCAAAGCTAGGACAAGTTCGAAAACCAGCCATATCGGACTAGTAACAGCGGAGTTATGGCCCTTTATTTAGTTAAAAATGCTATATTTTGCCTCGTTAAGACGATAGGGGCTTCATTGTTCCGATCCTTATTAAACTTTATCAGAATGTTAATATCATTGAAAGCTTGGACAAGTTCAAAAACCATTCATATCGGACCAGTATCAGCGGAGTTATGGCCCTTGATTTAGTTCAAAATGCTATATTTTGTCTTGTTAAGACGGTAGGTCCTTCATTTTTCATCGGATCTTTACCAAGCTTTATCAGATAGTTAATGTCAATGAAAGCTCAGTCAGGTTCGAAAACTAGCCAGATCGGACCAGTAACAGCGAAGTTATGTCCCTTGATTTTGTTAAAAAATGCTATAATTTGCCTCGTCATACGATAGGGCCTTCATTTTGCATCTGATCTTTGCCAAACTTTACCAGATTTTACCATTTAATATTTTTTTATATTATTATTTATTTTTTTTATTGATTTTTTTTTTTGATAATTTTTTTGTTGTTGTTTTTTTTTAATTTCTTTTTAATGTTGTTTTTTTTTGAATGTTTTTTATTGTCTCTACTGGCCAAGTTCGAAAACCAGCCAGATCGGACCAGTAATGGCAGAGTTATAGCTCTTGATTTAGTTAAAAAGTCTATATTTTGTCTCTTTAAGATGATAGTCACTCGCTTCATTGATGTTATAAGAGCCATATTAGCCAGTAGAGCGTCCACAGGCCCTCTTGGTCCTGTTGTTTAATCTTAGCTTAATTTTTAGCTCTACTGGCCAAGGGCCAGCAGAGCTTATGGGATGGTGTGTTGTCCGTCGTCCGTCGTCCGTCGTCCGTCCGTTAACTTTTGCTTGTGTACACTCTGGAGGCCACATTTCTGATGCAATCATCATGAAACTTTGTCAGAATGTTTGTCTCAATGAAACTCGGTCAAGTTCGAAAATGGGTCATGTGGGGTCAAAAACTAGGTCACTAGGTCAAATATTGGAAAAACCTTGTGTACACTCTAGAGGCCATATTTTTGACCTGAGCTTGATGCAACTTTGTCAGAATGTTTGTCTTAATTATATCTTGGTCAAGTTTGAAAATGGGTCACATGGGGTTAAAAACTAGGTCACTAGGTCAAATACTTGAAAAACCTTGTGTACACTCTAGAAGCCGTATTTCTGACCCAATATTGATGAAACTTTGTCAAAATGTTTGCCTTAATTATATCTTGGTCAAGTTCAAAAATGGGTCACATGGTGTTAAAAACTAGGTCACTAGGTCAAACTTTGGAAAAACCGTGTACACTCTAGAGGCCATATTTTTGACCCGATCTTGATGAAACTTTGTCAGAATGTTTGTCTCAATGAAATCTCGGTCAAGTTCAAAAATGGGTCATGTGGGGTCAAAAACTAGGTCACTAGGTCAAATACTTGAAAAAACTTGTGTACACTCTAGAGGTCATATTTGTTACCCAATCTTGATGAAACTTTGTCAAATTGTTTATCTTAATTATGTCTTGATCAAGTTCGGAAATGGGTCACATGAAGTTAAAAACTAGGTCACTAGGTCAAATATTGGAAAAACCTTGTGTACACTCTAGAGGCCATATTTTTGACCCGAGCTTGATGCAACTTTGTCAGAATGTTTATCTTAATTGTTTGTCTCAATGAAATCTCGGTCAAGTTCGAAAATGGGTCATGTGGGGTCAAAAACAAGGTCACTAGGTCAAATATTGGGAAAACCTTGTGTACACTCTAGAGGCCATATTTTTGACCCAAGCTTGATGCAACTTTGTCAGAATGTTTTGTCTTAATTATATCTTGGTCAAGTTTGAAAATGGGTCACATGGGGTTAAAAACTAGGTCACTAGGTCAAATACTTGATAAACCTTGTGTACACTCTAGAAGCCGTATTTCTGACCCAATCTTGATGAAACTTTGTCAAAATGTTTGTCTTAATTATACCTTGGTCAAGTTCAAAAATGGATCACATGGTGTTAAAAACTAGGTCACTAGGTCAAACGTTGGAAAATCCGTGTGTACACTCTAGAGGCCATATTTTTGACCCGATATTGATGAAACTTTGTCAGAATGTTTGTCTCAATAAAATCTCGGTCAAGTTCAAAAATGGGTCATGTGGGGTCAAAAACTAGGTCACTAGGACAAATACTTGAAAAAACTTGTGTACACTCTAGAGGTCATATTTGTTACCCAATCTTGATGAAACTTTGTCAAATTGTTTATCTTAATTATATCTTGATCAAGTTCGAAAATGGGTCACATGAGTTTAAAAACTAGGTCACTAGGTCAAATATTGGAAAAACCTTGTGTACACTCTAGAGGCCATATTTTTTTACCCGAGCTTGATGCAACTTTGTCAGAATGTTTGTCTTAATTATATCTTGGTCAAGTTTGAAAATGGGTCACATGGGGTTAAAAACTAGGTCACTAGGTCAAATACTTGAAAAACCTTGTGTACACTCTAGAAGCCGTATTTCTGACCCAATCTTGATGAAACTTTGTCAAAATGTTTGTCTTAATTATATCTTGGTCAAGTTCGAAAATGGGTCCCATGGGGTCAAAAACTAGGTCACTAGGTCAAATACTTGAAAAACCTTGTGTACACTCTAGACACCATGTAGTACGACTCGATTCATCAATGGTATAACAGCCAGTAGAGCGTTCACAGGCCCTCTTGGGCCTCTTGTTCTAATTAAAATCTTAAAAGTTTACTTTATTATCTCCCTTTATAGCAACACATTTATTACAGAGATGTCAGACGTTTATATTATTTCGTATTGTTTCGTATATGCAGAATCTTAAAAACTATATTTACTTGTAATTTGCTTAAAAAGTATAAATGTATTCTAATTTGTTTGGTTATCTTTACCTTATTTCGATAGAATGTGCATTTAATGATTAAAATGGTTGAATGTTTACTTCCATATGTTTTTATACGTTTTTAAGGGTTGAACTATTGAACTGTTATATGTTGACATGATTTACGTAACCATTTTGAACGCAATCAAATACACAAAAACAAATTTGGTGGAGTTAATCCATGCCATACATCTATTTTTTATATCAATTTAGAAAATTTTCTTAAAATTACCTCCCTTTATAAAACAATAGTTTTACACACTTAAGCTACCAAACTAAAAATACTATCCTGGCTTAAAAGAAGCGTAAGACATTGACCTTTCCGAAAATGCATATTAGAATTTGCCATCTTGAGTGGTACCAATATGTCAAAATTTGGGTAACAGCACACGGCCTAAAGTTCGAAAACCAGCCAGATCGGACCAATAACAGCCCTTAGTTATGGCCCTTGATTTAGTTAAAAATGCTATATTTTGCCTCGTTAATACCGATAGGGCTTTCATTTTGCATCTTATCTTACCAAACTTTACCAGATGTTTTGCCATTTTTTTTTTATTATTATTATTAGGTATATATTTTTTTTTTTTTTTTTTTTTTTTAATAGATATATATAATTATATATTTTTTTAATATTTTTGGTTTTTGATATTTTTTATTATTTATTTTTTTTAAATTGTTTAAAAATTATTTTTTTAAATTTGTTAGCAGGAAGCATTGCTGTACCTATTGCATTTTCTTTTTTCAATTTTCTTGTCGGCGCTACTCCTCCTAAATGCCATTTTGATTTCGACGAAACTTGGCAGGAAGCATCGGTAAGATGTGTAATTGTGCATATCGCGCCTTTGTTCCAGTTTGCTGATTTATGACGGAGTTATGGCACTTTGACATTTTTACTTTAATTTTTTTGTCAGCGCTACTCCTCCTAAATGGCTTATTTCTACAAAATTTGGCAGGAAGCCTCAGTATGATGTCTGGTTGTGCAAAGCATGGTATATCAAATGAAATTTTGGACAAATTCGAAAACCAGCTAGATCTAGTTTTAGTAACGGCAGGTTATGGCCCTTGATTTGTTGAAAAAAAATGCCTATATTGTATTTTCCTTTTTAAATCTGTAAATTCATTTTTTATCTGATCTTTACCATATTTGTTTAGAATATAAATATACCCCTCCACACCCCCCCCCCCCCCCCTCCACACACCCCCACCCCCCCCCCCCCCCTGCCAAATAAAACACTACTGATGGGAATTTTATGTCGACAACCCTTGATATAAGAGCCGTTTTAGCCAGTAGAGCATCCACAGGCCCTCTTGGGCCTCTTGTTTTTAATAGAATGGCATTTAATATTTTTTTATATTATTATTATTATTTTTTTTTAATGCACTTAAATGTCATCTCAGCGAACGGCCAACTCGATTGTTTTAGTTGCTAAAATGTTTACAACTTTCATTTAAGCATCATTGACCTTTTTATTTTTTAGTGCCGCCCCCATTAAGCTTTACATGTGAATCCACGTATTTCTTGTTTTTACTCATTTGTTCTTTTTTTATTTTTATATTTTTTTGAAATGTTTTAATTGCTTTATTTTTTCTTTTTTCCTTTTTTTTTTAATTTTATTTTAATTTTTTTAATTTTTTTTTTTAATTTTTTTAATTTTTTTTTTTTCTTTTTTATATATTTTTTCTTTTTTATATATTTTTTCTTTTTTTTTCATTTTTATTATCTCTCTACTGGCCAACTTGGAAAACCAGCCAGATCGGACCAGTAATGGCAGAGTTATAGCTCTTGATTTAGTTAAAAATGCTATATTTTGCCTCTTTAAGATGATAGTCACTCACTTCATTGATGTCATAAGACCCATATTAGCCAGTAGAGCGTCCACAGGCCCTCTTGGGCCTCTTGTTAATTTAATCTTTACCAAACTTTGTCATGGTAACCATGGTCTTTATATATCAATGAAAGATCAGGTACAAAAAACACACAGTTTGGATTGGTAACACCAGAGTTATGGCCCTTGTTTTACTGAACTGTTTCATGTTCAGCCTTGTGAAGACTCTAGCACCTTCATTTAGAATTTGATCTCTGCCAGATTGTTGATATTAATGAAAGCTTGGACAAGTGTGAAAACCAGCTACATGTAAATTGTATTAGTAACACCAGAGTTATGGCTCTTGATTTATTGAAACTAAAATAGAACAATCTTTAAAGAACTTCTCATGAACCCATGACCCAATTGTTTTGAAACTTGATCAAAATGTAAATTTTCCATACCTGGTAATAAATATGTTTTCTTATAAAAAAACTTGGTTCGTAAGTTCAAATCCCAGTGGGGCAGGTTTTTTTTTTTTAACTTGTTCTGTTGGTATTGTTTATCATTATTTTATGCTCCCAGAGGGTAACATATAGTAGTCGCACTGTCCGTCCGTCCATCCGTTCGTCCATCCCAATCGTGTCCAGTCAATAACTCTGACATTCCTGGACGGATTTTCAAATAACTTGGCACAAGTGCTCACCACAACAAGACGACTTGTCGCACTCAAAATCCAGGTCTGTGGCTCCAAGGTCAAGGTCACACTTAGAGGTCAAAGGTCATAAAGAAGCGTCCGTTCGCAAACAATCCAGGTTCGTGGCTCCTAGGTCAAGGTCACAGAGGTCAAATGTCAAAAAGTTATTAGTTCTGTCGATTGATACAAGCATATTTATATTTGAAATTTACCGCTATCTTATCCTTACCATATTCAACCAGTGGATAAGAACTCTATAAGATTTTATCTTTCATTCTGATCCTTTTGTTTTTGTGTACAAATTGTGTGTATTGTTGTAACTATTTGGAAATAAAATATGTTTAAAACCAAAGGTCAAAAAGAAGTGCTTTCATGTCAGGTAATAACTCTTGACATTCGTTACGAATTTTCAAATAACTTAGCACAAGTGCTTACCACAACAAGAGGACACGTCGTTCGCAAAATCCAGGTCCATGGCTCCAAGGTCAAAGTCACACTTAGCGATCAAAGTTCAAAACCACTTCGGGGGCATTTGTCACTTACAGTGACATTTCTTGTTTTACTTATTTATTTTGCTCAAACTGTCATGGCCTCATAAGCATAAGTAGAGTGATACAGGCCATGAATGAGAACATTGAGGGCCTCTTGTTTTTAACTATATTTTTAGCTCTACTGATCAGAGATCAGCAGAGCTTACTACTGATCAGAGATCAGCAGAGCTTATGCCAGTGGTGCGGTGTCCGTCGTCCGTCTGTCCGTCCGTCCGTCTGTCCTGTCTGTCCGTCCGTCCGTTAACTTTTTTTTTGTAGCGACTACTCCTCTGAAACTACTGAATGAATTTTCATGAAACTTTACAGAAATGTTGCCCATGAAGTCTAGTTGATCCTTGCAAAAATTCATGTAGATGTGAAATCCAAGATGGCCGCCAAATCTAAAAATAGGTTTTTAAAAAAACAAGTTTGTAGCGACTACTTCTTGAAAACTCTAAGGGATATTGCTATGGGACTTTTTCTAAAATGATCAGCATGACATGATGTTGGTCCTTGTCGAAAATCGTTTTGATTCGACGTTAAACATGGCTGCCAGCGGCCATCTTTTGTTTACATAGAGTTATATAATGAAAACTTGTAGCGACTACTCCTCTGAAAACTACCTGACGGATTTTCATGAAACTTCACAGGAATGTTGCTCTTGATGCCTAATTGATCCTAGCAAAATTTCAGGTCGGCCGGAAATTCAAGATGGCCGCCACGGCTAAAAATAGATTTTTAAAAAATAAGTTTGTAGCGACTACTTCTTGAAAACTATAAGAGATATTGATATGGGACTTTTTCTAAAATGATCAGGATGACATGATGTTGGTCCTTGTCGAAAATCGTTTTGATTCTACGTTAAACATGGCTGCCAGCGGCCATCTTTGTTTACATAGAGTTATATAATGAAAACTTGTAGCGACTACTCCTCTGAAACTACTTGACGGATTTTCATGAAACTTTACAGGAATGTTGCTCTTGATGTCTAATTGATCCTAGCAAAATTTCAGGTCGGCCGGAAATTCAAGATGGCCGCCAAGGCTAAAAATAGATTTTTAAAAATAAGTTTGTAGCGACTACTTCTTGAAAACTATAAGAGATATTGATATGGGACTTTTTCTAAAATGATCAGCATGACATGATGGTTATCCGAGTCGAACATTATTTTGATTCAACGTTAAACATGGCTGCCAGTGGCCATCTTTGTTTACATAGAGTTATATATTGAAAACTTGTAACGACTACTCATCTGAAACTACTCGACGGATTTTCATGAAACTTCACAGGAATGTTGCTCTTGATGTCTAATTGATCCTAGCAAAATTTCAGATCGGCCAGAAATTCAAGATGGCCGCCATAGCTAAAAATAGATTAAAAAAAAATAAGTTTGTAGCGACTACTTCTTGAAAACTATAAGTGATATTGATATGGGACTTTTTCTAAAATTATCAGCATGACATGATGGTTATCCGAGTCGAACATTATTTGATTCAATGTTAAACATGGCTGTCAGCGGCCATCTTTGTTTATATAGAGTTATATAATGAAAACTTGTAGCGACTACTCCTCTGAAACTACTTGACGGATTTTCATGAAACTTCACAGGAATGTTGCTCTTGATGTCTAATTGATCCTAGCAAAATTTCAGGTTGGCCAGAAATTCAAGATGGCCGCCACTGCTAAAAATAGATTTTCAAAAAAAAAGTTTGTAGCGACTTCTTCCTGAAAACAAAATCAATCAGTAGAGCTTCAAGGTCATTGACCTCTTGTTTTTAATGCTCATTTATATGCATTCATAACAAATGCATTTAAAAGAAAGTGGAAATAAGTTACCGTTTTTGCTTACTGCTTTTAACAATCTCTCGAGTTCATATAACAATAGTTTTATGCCATGTGCATTTCAATGCTTGCATTCTTATGCAGTGTTAAGCATATTTAAAATACATTCATCAATTATTTTGTATAATAAAAATGCGCTCAATATTCACACCTTCTTTACTGATACTCTTGTTTTTAGCTCTACAGGAGGGCTTATGTGCTCACTTTTCATCCGTCTGTCCGTTCGTCTGTCTGTCTGTCTGTCCGTCCGTTAGCAATTTTATAAAATCAACATCTCCTCTGAAACCATTTGAAGGATTTTGATGAAACTTCATCACAATGTTACTTGGGGGGGCCCTCTCAGATCTGTGTTTTTCGTGGCTGCCAGTCATCTAAGATGGCCACCATGGCTAAAACTAGGTCAAATTTAAGGAAATTTCAAACGACATCCGACATCTCCTCTAAAACCACTTATTTCATTCTCTGAAATATCATGTACATGTTCCTTGGGTTGGCCTCTATCGAGTTTGTGTTTTTGGTTATTGGCGAATAATCAAAATGGCCGCCACGACGACTCAAAGTTTACATAGAGTTATACAGGAAAAAGTTAAAAATGACAACTTCTCTGAAATCGCTTGAAGGATTTTGATGAAACTTAATCACAATGATATTTGGGATAGTCCCTCTCAGATTTGTGTTTTTCGTGGCTGCCAGTCATCCAAGATGGCCACCATGGCTAAAACTAGTTCAAATTTAAGGAAATTTCAAACGACATCTCCGAAACCACTTATTCCATTCATGTGAAATATCATATACATGTTCCTTGGGTTAGCCTCTATCAAGTTTGTGTTTTTCGTTATCGTCAAATAATCAAAATGGCCGCCACAGCGACCCAAAGTTTACATAGAGTTATATAGGAAAAGGTTAAAATTACATCTTCTCTGAAACCGCCTGAAAGATTTTGATGAAACTTAAGCACAATGATCTTTGGGATAGTCCCTCTCAGATTTTTGTTTTTCGCAGCCACCAGTCATCCAAGATGGCCACCATGGCTAAAACTAGGTCACATTTAAGTAAATTTCAAACGAAATCTCCGAAACCACTTATTCCATTCTACTGAAATATCATATACATGTTCATTGGGTTGGCCTCTATTAAGTTTGTGTTTTTCGTTTTCGTCTAATAATCAAAATGACTACCACGGCGACCCAAAGTTTACATAGAGCTATATAGGAAACCGTTAAAAATGACATCTTCTCTGAAACTGCTTGAAGGATTTTGATGAAACTTAATCACAATGATCTTTGGGTTAGTCCCCCTCAGATTTGCAGTTTTGGGGCCTCCAGTCATCCATGATGGCCACCATGGCTAAACTTAGGTCAAATTTAAGGACATTTATCAAACGACATATGCATGTTCCTGTTGTTGGCCTCTATCAAGATTGTGTTTTTCGTTGTCGTCAAATATTCAAAATGGCCACCACGGCTACCCAAAATTTAAAAAGAGTTATAAAGGAAAAGTTTAAAAATGACAACTTCTCTGAAACTGCTTGAAGGATTTTGATGAAACTTAATCACAATGATATTTGGGATAGTCCTTCTCAGATTTGTGTTTTCAAGATGGCCACCATGGCTAAAACTAGGTCAGATTTAAGGAAATTTCAAACGACATCTCATCCGAAACCACTAATTCCATTCTTGTGAAATATCATAAACATATTCCTTGGGTTGGCCTCTATCAAGTTTGTGTTTTTCGTTTTCGTCTAATAATCAAAATGGCCACCGCGGCGACTCAAATTTACATAGAGCTATATAGGAAAACGTTAAAAATGACATCTTCTCTGAAACTGCTTGAAGGATTTTGATGAAACTTAATCACAATGATCTTTGGGTTAGTCCCCCTCAGATTTGCATTTTTGGGGCCTCCAGTCATCCATGATGGCCACCTGGCTAAACTTAGGTCAAATTTAAGGACATTTATCAAACGACATATGCATGTTCCTGTTGTTGGCCTCTATCAAGATTGTGTTTTTCGTTGTCGTCAAATATTCAAAATGGCCACCACGGCAACCCAAAATTTAAAAAGAGTTATAAAGGAAAAGTTTAAAAATTACATCTTCTCTGAAACTGCTTGAAGGATTTTGATGAAACTTAATCACAATGATATTTGGGATAGTCCCTCTCAGATTTGTGTTTTCAAGATGGCCACCATGGCTAAAACTAGGTCAGATTTAAGGAAATTTCAAACGACATCTCCTCCGAAACCACTAATTCCATTCTTGTGAAATATCATAAACATATTCCTTGGGTTGGCCTCTATCAAGTTTGTGTTTTTCGTTTTCGTCTAATAATCAAAATGGCCACCGCGGCGACCCAAATTTACATAGAGCTATATAGGAAAACGTTAAAAATGACATCTTCTCTGAAACTGCTTGAAGGATTTTGATGAAACTTAATCACAATGATCTTTGGGTTAGTCCCCCTCAGATTTGCATTTTTGGGGCCTCCAGTCATCCATGATGGCCACCATGGCTAAACTTTGGTCAAATTTAAGGACATTTATCAAACGAAATATTATTATTGGCCTCTATCAAGTTTGTGTTTTTCGTTGTCGTCAAATATTCAAAATGGACGCCACGATAACCCAAAGTTTACATAGAGTTATATGTAGGAAACATGTTTCTTGGGTTGGCCTCTATCATGTTTATGTTTTTGAATCACATCATACAAGTAGAGTGTCTTCATGCCCTCTTGTTCAGTTTTGTGCCAGGACTGTATAGTGTTTATAGATGATTTCTCAGTCACCAACATTTCTGATATTCTTGTTTTCCAGTTCTGGGCCAGGACTGTATAGTTTTTGTAGATGATTTCTCAGTGGCCAACATTTCTGATATTCTTTTTCAATTCTGGGCCAGGATTGTTTAGTGTTTATAGATGATTCCTCTGTAACCAACATTTCTGATATTCTTGTTTTTCAGTTCTGGGCCAGGACTGTATAGTGTTTATAGATGATTTCTCAGTAACCAACATTTCTGATATTCTTGTTTTTCAGTTTTGGGCCAGGACTGTATAGTGTTTATAGATGATTTCTCAGTAACCAAGACACCATCCAGTAATGGCAAAAAGTTCTTCATCTCCAGTCCTTCTTCAGGTAACATTATTTAACACGTCATAAAGACAAAGTGCTGCATAAATTTGAAACTGATTTGCATATTTTTTTTGGTTGTTGGCGTTTATGCCGTTTTATATGCTGTTAGTAAATGGTAAATTCCAAGATGCGATTTTACGCTTTATGATAAACTTGCCATTTACTACTGACGTTTAAAACCACGTTAATGCTGAAAAAAGGCAGAAATCTTTTTTAATCCCCATGGTAACAAATTATAATGTGCCTTGGGAAAATGATAATAATAAAAATATATACAAGATCGACAACTACCTTCAGTGTATTTTCAGACAGTGGAAAAAACATTTTCTAATGAGATACATTGGATGCATGTGTAGTAGCTCCACCACCTTGAAAATGAAGTTTACTTACTTTTTTTAACAGAAAGATGCATATGAATTTAAATATAAAAAAAGAGATTTGACCTGTATTGCTGCATCGTCAGGTTGATATTTCCTAAATGTCATATTTGACCTGTATTGCTGCATTGTCAGGTTGATATTTCCTAAATGTCATATTTGACCTGTATTGCTGCATTGTCAGGTTGATATCCTAAATGTCATTTGACCTGTATTGTTGCATCGTCAGGTTGATATTTCCTATGTGTCATATTTGACCTGTATTGCTGCATTGTCAGGTTGAAATTTCCTAAATGTCATATTTGACCTGTATTGCTGCATTGTCAGGTTGATATTTCCTAAATGTCTTTTGACCTGTATTGCAACATCGTCAGGTTGATATTTCCTAAATGTCATGTTTGACCTGTATTATAAATTGCCGCATCAGCAGGTTGATATTTCCTAAATGTCATATTTTACCTGTATTGCTGCATTGTCAGGTTGATATTTCCTAAATGCCATTTGACCTGTATTGCTGCATGGGCAGGTTGATATTTCCTAAATGTCGTATTTGACCTGTATTGCTGCATTGTCAGGTTGATATTTCCTAAATGTCATCTTACAGTTTACGTCATCTGGAAAAGGGAATCCAGAATCTTTATACTAAGTTTAGTTTGGTTCCTGCAGACAAAGCCTCCTACAATAAAGTTGTTGTCTAATGACTGCATTTATATGTACATTGAATGCAGAGATAGCGAGCACTTCTGATTATCTAACCACACCATATGTTGGTGAAGGATATATATTCTCAGCATGTGTCACTTTGGGAGACTATGAAGGTTTCTGTAGGTTACATGGCACCATTGATTTTCCTTCTTTGTTTTATATAGGACGAATGTATATCAAGAGATAAAAAACGCGCATTTTTCTCCGTAGAAAATTTTAAAACACATATCAATCAAACGATCGAGCGTCCGCCAATATAAAAATGCAATAAAAACATGTATCATATAAGAACAAGCCAATCTGTTGAATGACGTCACGTTCTATTTTGACACGTCACAGATAGATTTACCCCATTTCTACTTTCGCTTTACTGTCTATGTCAATTATAATTAAATATCTCAAACAAACACTAATCAATGTTCACAATACATCATTTGACTGAATTATAGGTAATAATAACAAAAAGCAATCAAAAGCATGCATTTTGTATCACTAGTAAGGCAGGGAAACGTTTTTTATTAGGCACTATTTGACTATACACCACGGAAGCACAAACGCAATGGTGCAATGTAACCTGTAAATAGTAAGCTGAATAAACTGGCCACTATGTACTGCATTCCAGAACTTCACAAAAATCAACACAAAGCACGTTTACTGCAAATTCTAGTTCAAGTACCACTATTAATGTATTTTTAAGTAAACTGTTTGCCTCCTGCCTTTCCGGTATTAAAGAAAATTTTGGACAATCTTATGAAAACGTGTTTTGAAAATTCCGGAATCAATCTGTTTGGTCGATCTGAAACATCGGAGAAGTCTATGATAAATTAAAGTGTAAGCATGTCCATGCTTTTATTAAGCTACAATAAGCACATACGACTTTTCCGTTTTATACACCACTTGGTCAAAGATAAATTGATTCAGCAAATACAGAAGATATTTTCTAGAGAAGGAACTATGTTGCTTGCTTGTAATGATGTCATTGCTTTGTTTACAAACGATCTTAATGATAATTATAACGTGGATTCGCGCTGATGTTTGTAGAGCGTTATCTTTTCTTTAACCTAACATCTTTAACAGATATGGTAAAACCGTTTACCGCCATGTTGTTGGTATTCGTATGGATAATCTATGGTCGCCACTTATCGCAGGCATGTTTTTGTCTGTGAAAGAGAGATTTTATGTTGAGTTTGTCGCCTGCTAGTCGGCAATACATTACTGATGCGTTTAAACATCTCGGTATCTGGATGACAGAATCAGATATTGATAATCCGTACTTTGCTCATGTGGTCTCTTATATACACCAGAGCTCATGTTGAATAATGCCAACAGTTCATACCATAGCTGCATTTGTCGACCTTCAACACTCAATTTCTTCATCTCTCAATTTCAAATGATTACATTCATACCAAAATCTATGATAAAAAGTACAAGCGATGGCTTTAACTTTGACATCGTAAACTATTCATGTTTAGATGTAAACTATTCAACTTTAGATGGGATATACTTCGTGCTGCATAATACGGGGTTTATATCGCCCAGCTAAGCCCTTTTGCTCGGGCATGTTACGCTGTTAAGGCAATTATCGAAATCAAGTTATTACAAGTTAACTTCTTCAGCAAGGTTTTTGTTATCATAAACTACTTCCTCAAAGTTATATTGCCCCAACGTAAACCTGCTGGAGAAGTACAACACCAGTCTAAACAACGTAAACCTGCTGGAGAAGTACAACACCAGTCTAAACAACATAAACCTGCTGGAGAAGTACAACACCAGTCTAAACAACGTAAACCTGCTGGAGAAGTACAACACCAGTCTAAACAACGTAAACCTGCTGGAGAAGTACAACACCAGTCTAAACAACGTAAACCTGCTGGAGAAGTACAACACCAGTCTAAACAACGTAAACCTGTTGGAGAAGTACGACACCAGTCTAAACAACGTAAGCCTGCTGGAGAAGTACGACACCAGTCTAAACAACGTAAGCCTGCTGGAGAAGTACGACACCAGTCTAAACAACGTAAACCTGCTGGAGAAGTACAACACCAGTCTAAACAACGTAAGCCTGCTGGAGAAGTACAACACCAGTCTAAACAACGTAAACCTGCTGGAGAAGTACAACACTAGTCTAAACAACGTTAGCCTGCTGGAGAAGTACAACACCAGTCTAAACAACGTAAACCTGCTGGAGAAGTACAACACCAGTCTAAACAACGTAAACCTGCTGGAGAAGTACAACACCATTCTAAACAACGTAAGCCTGCTGGAGAAGTACAACACCAGTCTAAACAACGTAAGCCTGCTGGAGAAGTACAACACCAGTCTAAACAACGTAAACCTGCTGGAGAAGTAAAACACCAGTCTAAACAACGTAAGCCTGCTGGAGAAGTACAACACCAGTCTAAACAACGTAAGCCTGCTGGAGAAGTACAACACCAGTCTAAACAACGTAAACCTGCTGGAGAAGTACAACACCAGTCTAAACAACGTAAACCTGCTGGAGAAGTACAACACCAGTCTAAACAACGTAAACCTGCTGGAGAAGTACAACACCAGTCTAAACAACGTAAACCTGTTGGAGAAGTACGACACCAGTCTAAACAACGTAAGCCTGCTGGAGAAGTACGACACCAGTCTAAACAACGTAAGCCTGCTGGAGAAGTACGACACCAGTCTAAACAACGTAAACCTGCTGGAGAAGTACAACACCAGTCTAAACAACGTAAGCCTGCTGGAGAAGTACAACACCAGTCTAAACAACGTAAACCTGCTGGAGAAGTACAACACTAGTCTAAACAACGTTAGCCTGCTGGAGAAGTACAACACCAGTCTAAACAACGTAAACCTGCTGGAGAAGTACAACACCAGTCTAAACAACGTAAACCTGCTGGAGAAGTACAACACCATTCTAAACAACGTAAGCCTGCTGGAGAAGTACAACACCAGTCTAAACAACGTAAACCTGCTGGAGAAGTACAACACCAGTCTAAACAACGTAAACCTGCTGGAGAAGTAAAACACCAGTCTAAACAACGTAAGCCTGCTGGAGAAGTACAACACCAGTCTAAACAACGTAAGCCTGCTGGAGAAGTACAACACCAGTCTAAACAACGTAAACCTGCTGGAGAAGTACAACACCAGTCTAAACAACGTAAGCCTGCTGGAGAAGTACAACACCAGTCTAAACAACGTAAGCCTGCTGGAGAAGTACAACACCAGTCTAAACAACGTAAGCCTGCTGGAGAAGTACAACACCAGTCTAAACAACGTAAACCTGCTGGAGAAGTACAACACCAGTCTAAACAACGTAAACCTGCTGGAGAAGTACAACACCAGTCTAAACAACGTAAACCTGCTGGAGAAGTACAACACCAGTCTAAACAACGTAAACCTGCTGGAGAAGTACAACACCAGTCTAAACAACGTAAACCTGCTGGAGAAGTACGACACCAGTCTAAACAACGTAAACCTGCTGGAGAAGTACGACACCAGTCTAAACAACGTAAGCCTGCTTGAGAAGTACGACACCAGTCTAAACAACGTAAACCTGCTGGAGAAGTACAACACCAGTCTAAACAACGTAAACCTGCTGGAGAAGTACAACACCAGTCTAAACAACGTAAGCCTGCTGGAGAAGTACAACACCAGTCTAAACAACGTAAGCCTGCTGGAGAAGTACAACACCAGTCTAAACAACGTTAGCCTGCTGGAGAAGTACAACACCAGTCTAAACAACGTAAGCCTGCTGGAGAAGTACAACACCAGTCTAAACAACGTAAACCTGCTGGAGAAGTACAACACCAGTCTAAACAACGTAAGCCTGCTGGAGAAGTACAACACCAGTCTAAACAACGTAAACCTGCTGGAGAAGAACAACACCAGTCTAAACAACGTAAACCTGCTGGAGAAGTACAACACCAGTCTAAACAACGTAAGCCTGCTTGAGAAGTACAACACCAGTCTAAACAACGTAAACCTGCTGGAGAAGTACAACACCAGTCTAAACAACGTAAACCTGCTGGAGAAGTACAACACCAGTCTAAACAACGTAAACCTGCTGGAGAAGTACAACACCAGTCTAAACAACGTAAGCCTGCTGGAGAAGTACAACACCAGTCTAAACAACGTAAGCCTGCTGGAGAAGTACAACACCAGTCTAAACAACGTAAGCCTGCTGGAGAAGTACAACACCAGTCTAAACAACGTAAACCTGCTGGAGAAGTACAACACCAGTCTAAACAACGTAAGCCTGCTGGAGAAGTACAACACCAGTCTAAACAACGTAAGCCTGCTGGAGAAGTACAACACCAGTCTAAACAACGTAAGCCTGCTGGAGAAGTACAACGCCAGTCTAAACAACGTAAGCCTGCTGGAGAAGTACAACGCCAGTCTAAACAACGTAAACCTGCTGGAGAAGTACAACACCAGTCTAAACAACGTAAACCTGCTGGAGAAGTACAACACCAGTCTAAACAACGTTAACCTGCTGGAGAAGTACAACACCAGTCTAAACAACGTAAACCTGCTGGAGAAGTACAACACCAGTCTAAACAACGTAAACCTGCTGGAGAAGTACAACACCAGTCTAAACAACGAAGTACAACACCAGTCTAAACAACGTAAACCTGCTGGAGAAGTACAACACCAGTCTAAACAACGTAAGCCTGCTGGAGAAGTACAACACCAGTCTAAACAACGTAAACCTGCTGGAGAAGTACAACACCAGTCTAAACAACGTAAACCTGCTGGAGAAGTACAACACCAGTCTAAACAACGTAAACCTGCTGGAGAAGTACAACACCAATCTAAACATTTTCCAAGACCAGGAATATCACAGCCTTTATTTTATGGAGATGTGATCTATAAACATCTGACATTAAGGAGGTTGGACGGATGTCCTGACAAAATTAATCAGGAAATTTGTCAGAAAAGGATACGACCCTTTAATATTACAACGCACATCATGCTTGGTGATTGACTTTTCTACAGTCATTGACTACGCTTCACTTTTCTCTTGTGCGATGACCGTACAACCTCGTGGGACTTCATGATTGCACCTTCTGAAACCCTGAAAGGGGAGGTTGGTGCATGAACTTTCGTCCTTCGTGTTGTCTTGTTGTACCCTAGATTGGTTTTCTAATTGGCTGATACTATGGTTGTTCAGTACAATTTTGGACACATCCAGAGGTGTTTCTTATTGTGTTTTTATATATATTTAAATAGATTTCCTTTTAATGGGATGTACTTTTATTTACATATTCGTGTCAGTCTGAGTGCTGAAAACAGGTTAATAGCAAGGTTGTGTACTTAAAACTGATTTAAGCTAGCCAGTGGGCTTTATTGCCTACTGAAAGTTCCAAGTCGGTAACCCACGCTGTGTATTGTGTATTGTCTTTTTCATTGTTAAGTTAATTTGCTATTTGTTTGTGGTACAGTGCCATGTTAGAAATATATGTCATATTCACCACTACCAACATTTGTGTATCGGGTGCTGCTGGTGGGCACTCATTTTTGAAAAAAAAGTATGTTCCCACGTTTTTTTGCGAATATTTTCTTTTCAAGGCGTTAAATCAAAAATCGATGACAGCCGTTCAACCTTACTGTGAAAGGTCTTAATACATACCAAATATCCTAATGAAAGTCCAGTAGTTGTTTTTATATTTTACGTTTCGCGGTGAAGGTTAATGAATGTATGTTCTGGTTTTTTTATCTTCGGAAAAGCTTGTATTGTGGCCTATATAGGAAAGCAATTAGTGTACCGCAACCTGAATGTGTTTGTAATGTACCTTTGAATCACCTTTGCGTTTTACTACTTGTTGGAGTGACTGTATTCTGTGAATGCAACTCTTCCTGTTGGACCTATAATCTTTTCTTTTCTTATATTCTCACATTGGCCTAATTTTGGTTTCCATTCGACCTTTTTAGCCAGAGCAATGTTTCTTAAAGGGACACACGGCAATCATGAAGTATTTGGAAATGGGTGTCTCGATTTATATATCCAGTATCATTTTTACTTTTACCCTGGTTACATTTAAATAAATCAAATTTTAATTATTCACTATTTCGTCTATTATACTATAAGTTGTAATATATTACTGGTACATTAATATCAAAATTATGCAAAAACAAATGGCTTAATACAATTCTTATAATTAACATTAGTGATTGAACAAATACAATTTGTGTAGAGAAACTAACGGGACGCCGCTAGTTTTTAAAAAATCAAGATTGCCATGTGTCCCTTTAATTTCAAAAAAAAAATTGAATTTCTATGAAAATAAATAAAAATAAAAACACATCTTCTTTGTTCAGCTACTCTTATGCTTTTGTTGGAATTGCAAAAACTTCGCAAAACATCTTCATTACTAACTGCAAATGTGCAAATCTGTTAACTTGTCAGTGTGTTTGACAATCCTTTTTTCCAATGACACCTGGGGAGCGATTCAGGGTCATTTCTACCTTTTGGTTATGTACAGTTCCTAATTTGATTTCGTTCTATATACATTAACTCGATCACTACAACTTATTTTATTTGAGTACCTTAAATCAATAAGGATTTCAGATTGTTTTTATTAAATAGTGATAAACGACTTGAGGCCTCCCTTGACATTGTCTACCTTGGTACCATTTCTGAACTCTACGAGCAAGAATATGTTCTAGAATCGACACAATAAGTGCACAATATTTGCGTCTGGCTCACTTTGTCATAACCATTTCCAATTAAAACTTTTGAATACTATTTAGTAACGTCAAGAGCATACATACTGGCTTTATTTTTATAGTTTTTAGCTCTACTGATCAGAGATCAGAAGAGCTTATGCCGTGGTGCGGTGTCCGTCGTCCTTCCGTCCGTAAACTTTTTTTTTGTAACGACGACTACTCTGAAACTAATGAATGGATTTTCATGAAACTTTACAGAAATGTTGCCCATGAAGTCTAGTTGATCCTAGCAAAAAAACATGTTGATGTGAAATCCAAGATGGTCACCAAATCTAAAAATATATTTTCAAAAAACAAGTTTGTAGCGACTACTTCTTGAAAACTATAAATGATATTGATATGGGACTTTTTCTAAAATCATCATTTTGATTCGATATTAAACATGGCTGTCAGAGGCCATCTTTGTTTACATAGAGTTATCTAGTAAAATCTTGTAGTGAATGTTCCTCTGTAACTACACGACAGATTTTCATGAAACTGCACAGGAATGTTGCTGTTGATGTCTTATTGATCCAAGCAAAATTTCAGGTCGGCCGGAAATTCAAGATGACCACCATGGCTAAAAATAGATTTTCAAAATACAAGCTTGTAGCGACTACTTCTTGAAACTATAAGTGATATTGATATGGGACTTTTTCTAAAATGATCAGTATGAGATGATGTTGATCCTTGTCAAACATTATTTTGATTTGATGTTAAACATGGCCGCCAGCGACCATCTTTGTTTACATAAAGTTATATAAAGAAAACTTGTAGCGACTACTCCTCTATCAAAAACCTATCAGTAGAGTTTCAAGGTCATTGACCTCTTGTTTGACTTGGCTTTGTGTAGTAGGGCCTCATATCGAGGAGCAATGGAACAAAAAGAAGGAATGACACCTACGGGCAGTTTTAGTGTGACTGCTACATTACGCAGTAAATAAATACTGATAAAGGTGATCCTTTGAGAGCAACAAACACAATTCAGAGAATTAAGCAGCAGACTCGGTTTTATTGAGTCTGTTCATGAGAAGTAATGAAAGAAGCAACACTTCTCACGCCCCCTAGCACCGGCTTAAGCAGTATTCTACTTTAAAGCCACCTATATTGGGCTCGTTGGTCCCAAAGGACCAGTAAAAATAACACTACTGATTCGTAGCACGGGGAGACTTTTTACAGCCGCCACACCGCACTAAACGAACGCTTGTGTGCATGTTAAGTTCATGTTCATCGGTTCATTAGTATGTACACAATTCGCGATATTACTTTTCTTAAATTCTGACTTTCTATCTAACGGAATATGTTGTAGACAAAACACAGTGCAATAAATAAATCTAAATGTTGAGCTAATAAAAAAAAGTTCAATTTAATGTCGACACCAAATGCCATACACATGTGAATAAGTTCTTAAACGAACTAAAAATTACCATGGATGACATCATCGCGTTCTTTTAATAGAAATATCAGCCACGTATTTAGAATATATATAAGGCAAGACAAAAATTTGCTTCCCCCTGTTCGTACTGTGTTTGTGATTAGCTCAAGACGTACAGTTGTAATTAATCACGAGAATATGGCTAACAAAACAAACATAAGGAAACATAACACTTAGTCAAGTATTTCACGTTAATATTGTCATTGTTCCGAAACTATAATAGTTCAATAGGAAATTCAAATTCTGAAGTCATATGATCTACTTGTTATTCGAGACACGTTGCTACAAAATGATTGTGGGTGTTGTGACTTCGCGTGTTTTTGGTTGACTGTGGTCATTGAAATCTGCATTTATATCTACTTCTATAGGACAATGTTTCTCCTTTTGATATATATTATGTCTGATAGCGGAATCTTCAACGATGCAGGCAGTATATTTTAATAATACAAACGATATATGTATACAGGCAAGACTAAATATCACCTTCCGTCTATGCACACCGAGTGTCCCTATATTTCAGCTATGTTTGCCATACTTAAACTTTTCAATAGCAAAACACTATATCCATTCAATCACAAACGATACCATTGGTTACAAACCAAATATTAGGCTGTACAATAAGAATCACACAATGAAATATATTTATGGTTATATTTATGTATGGTTATATTGTATTACATTTGTCACAATGACATTGCTCATGCATTTCTTGTTGATGACGTATGTAGGGCTATCATGTTGCAGTCATTTGAAAAAGAAGAAAAAATATGAAGTTAACAGATTGTTGTCAATCAAATTAGTCTCGCCTTCAACGTGTCTCACCTTTTTATTGAATACTGCTTACTGGTTATGGCAAACGTAATTCTGGTCATTTTAACTGTTTGTTTAAGCAAAGGAACATAATATATTTATGAACGTTATAGAAATTTTAAATCTATATGAAAAGCGATCGCTACTAAAATTTAAGGTCGGAGATAGTGGTGTCGGTTCTTCATAGGCTAGTACATTGTACTATTATTTGTTTGTGAGGGCCCAAATGGGGTGATAGGTTGAAACATTCTTTGTTTTATTATTTTTAACTGTAGAGTATATTTGAAATATTTGTTATTTGGTCTGAATTGTCAATGTATCTTAAGAAGACCCGACAATATATTTAGTGATTTAGATTAGAGACATGATCTTTCTTACGACAAAGTAGTTTCGGGAGATGAAAGAAACACAGAAGTAAACCGTGAAATTAATAACTTAACAACTACTACCAGTATATATATCTTTATTTCCTCCATATTGAAGATTCACATGTATAAGTACAAACACTACAAAGTTACACTTATACGTAATAACCATGTATATAAAATGAACAAGAACATATTTACAAGTACATTTGAAAAGTTACCTGATTTTATAGTTATTTCAAACTAATATAGAGTCTCAAGTAAATGATAATAGATTAAAAAAGTGATACATATACATCAATGATAAATGGCAAAGAGCATACTTCGGCAATTGGTGGTCATTAGAAAAACCTTATCGAAACAAAATTACAAGATTAATCAGACCCATTTAAGTACGCATAGATCTGCCTCCTGCTACATTACCACAACACACTTACAATATATAATTCATTAATACAATATAATGTATAAATCTAGATAATTAGAAGATTTAAACAAAACACGCTTTATATTATATATTAATATGCAAAACACACACTATTTTAAACATGTAGAATATCAAATAGCACTGCAAGGTGCTGTGACAACACTATAAAATGAACGTGAACCTATGTACAAATAACTTTACATAGTTACCTGATTTTATAGTTCTTTTAAACTATTGCGTCTCGAGACATACATGTATATATACAATGTATATACATATACGCATACACATATATATACATACACATACATATATACATATATATACACATATACACATACACATACACACACATATACATACACATATATACATACATACATACACATACATATATGTATATATATACATACATATATGACAAAGAACTATATATGTATATGACAAAGAACTACTACCAGTATATATATCTTTATTTCCTCCATATTGAAGATTCACATGTATAAGTACAAACACTACAAAGTTACACTTATACGTAATAACCATGTATATAAAATGAACAAGAACATATTTACAAGTACATTTGAAAAGTTACCTGATTTTATAGTTATTTCAAACTAATATAGAGTCTCAAGTAAATGATAATAGATTAAAAAAGTGATACATATACATCAATGATAAATGGCAAAGAGCATACTTCGGCAATTGGTGGTCATTAGAAAAACCTTATCGAAACGAAATTACAAGATTAATCAGACTCATTTAAGTACGCATAGATCTGCCTCCTGCTACATTACCACAACACACTTACAATATATAATTCATTAATACAATATAATGTATAAATCTAGATAATTAGAAGATTTAAACAAAACACGCTTTATATTATATATTAATACGCAAAACACGCACTATTTTAAACATGTAGAATATCAAATAGCACTGCAAGGTGCTGTGACAACACTATAAAATGAACGTGAACCTATGTACAAATAGCTTTACATAGTTACCTGATTTTATAGTTCTTTTAAACTATTGCGTCTCGAGACATACATGTATATATACAATGTATATACATATACGCATACACATATATATACATACACATACATATATACATATATATACACATATACACATACACACACATATACATACACATATATACATACATACATACACATACATATATGTATATATATACATACGTATATGACAAAGAATACATCAGTAATAGGTGGTCATAAGAAAAACCTTGTCGAAACGAATTTACAAGATTAATCAGACCCATTATGTACGTATATTTCTGGCATTTACTTCCTTGCCCCAACACACTTTTATTTTAACATGCAGTAATATCGATTATATCGATATATATCGCATTGTGCTGTGACCACATCAGATTAACATATATTCTAAAAAGTTAATACAGTCTTCTTTGAGCAAACGTTCTAATTCATCACATGGTGCGCCTAACATAACACCAAGTCTCGCATATGAATCCAAGTTAGTTATAAAATGCCAAACAGGAAAACCAAATGCTACCTTCAGGTCATACATAAATTTGCATCTGTATTCACATAAATAAACGCATTCAAACATAGAATGGTTAACATCACATCTATATAAGGCACCGCACTTTGAACAAAGCTTTTCAGTTTGAAACGAGCAAAGCATAGACACCATGTTTATGGAACTTAAAAAGATTTGGATCGTTTGTCCGCATATACCATAAATATTCTTCGCGCTCTTTAACTCGCCGATTTATTTCTCGCTTCCAAACATATATTGATGAGAATACACCATTTTCAATATAATTTTCTAATATGTCAAATAAGCCATATTTCATCAGTACTGGTACAATATCGTGTACATACCCTTTCTGCGTATTTTCCGTCTGATTAAAATTGGAGCATAGTCTAAATAAAAATAAGTCTTTAATTCGAGAATGAATTTTCAGCCGACATAACTGACCAAGCAAAATGAGTTTTTTCTTATCAATTTCTGATTCAATTGAGTATGCACCAAGTAGTCCTAACGCAATGACTGTTCTTGTTCTCTTTCTCATGCCTTGAATATGTTTAATACAAAATCTGTGACATCTTTCTAAAAAGAGAATGTCACTTTCTTTGAGAGAGTACCACATCTCACCTCCAAATAATCCTTTGGGAAGCACAATAGACTTATATATTTTCCTAGATGTAAATGGATGCAGCCCACCCTCCCGGTATATACCACTGCATTCGAGGCTTAAAAGAGTTCCCTTAAGCCTTGCATTTGCTTCTTTCAAATTGTCTTCATGCTTCATGTATTTATCAAAGCGCTCGCCAAGATGGTTATATGATGTTACTTCATTTATATTGTCATTGCCAATTTTCCAGATCCTTTTTGACTTTAGAAACTTAGACTTAGTTTCATTGCACACAATTACAGCAGACTTGGAAGCATTATATTCGTAACCCTAACGGCAAGAGTAGTCGTAGCAAATGTTTATTAATTTGTCCATACCAAGTTTTGTTAAAGAAATGAGTGTCATGTCATCGGCTGCCACGGTACAAGGAGTAGATATTCCGCGAATATTCAAACCAAATCTTGAAACTTCAATCTCCTTGATTAGACCATCAATGTAGCATAAATACATGTACAAAAATGGAGAGCTCACGCCACCTTCTCTGGTACCGATATTAACTGAGAATGTTTCTGACTTGTATCCCTTGTAGATAACACAGCTTTCAAGATTATTATGAAGGTCAACGAATGCTTTCCATGTACTTAGTTTCATCCCCATGTCATTTAGTTTGTAAAAAAGTCCAGAATGCCATACTTTATCAAAAGCTGTTTTTACATCAAAGAAGCACACATATAATGGACTTCCTTCCTCCTTCGTAATATGTACGCATTCACGAAGTAAAAATGACGTCATGAGGCTACCTATTCCACTCTGAAAACCTCCTTGCAGTGGGTTCACTTGTATATCAGATTCTGTCTTGACACGGTATAGTAATAATCTTTCGTACAGTTTTAAAATGTTTGAAGATAACGTAATTGCACGATAGCTGCTTGGATCTTCTTTTTTTTTGCGACCACCTTTATACAGTGTGATAATCAATCCCGATTTCATCGCGTTAGGAGTGTACGAATAACAATACATTAAGTTCATGAGATTAAGCAATACCCTGTTTAACTCATTCCCTCCGTATTGCAAGTGCTCATTATAGACAGAGTCACTGGAACATGCTTTTCCTTTTTTTAAATGCATCAGTTCTTCGTCATATTCTTCCTGTGTGAATGGGTTAAACGGATCGTTTTCAGTGCTGCGTTGTTTGAGAACATCAACATGAGATTCAATAGTTTGTCGGAATTCTAAATTGAATGAAGGCTTAATAACATCTGTATATAGTTCATCAAAGAACAATCCCCATTGTTCTGCTATTGATTTTGCATTTCGATATAATAGATCGTCTTCAATGAACTGGATTAAAATAAGTATACCTTCTAGTGAAGCAGGGTATATGTGTGTTAAGTAGATATATAAACGATTCAGTATAATAAAACAACTATCTACTTCTGTTTCAGTAAATAGTTAAAAACTATTCATCCTAGGGAATGACTATTGACCCTCAGCGACTTCGTCTCGGTCAATAGTTTACTGCTGAGGGTCAATAGTCACTCCTGAGGATGAATAGTATACAACAATCTACTTCTGTCAATGGTTAAAACTATTCATCCAAGGCAGTGACTATTGACCCGAAGCAGTAAACTATTGACCGAGACAATTATATATATTGAATCGTATAAACTCCATTAGTTTGCTTACTTTTTGCTTACTTGTTTACATGCATGACGTCACGTCATGGAAAGCATAACATCATTCTCAGACTATTGACCTGCAAAAAAAGACTATTGACCGCAAAACCAGACTGAACCGGATAGGAAACGTTCTCAAATCAATAGTTCATACTAATAATTTACTCGTGACCGCCATTTAGCCAATGAAAACTACGTATTTAAAATGATATATAATAATAATACTTACTTCTGCTGGGGCCAATGGTTAAAACTATTCATCCAAGGGAGTGACTATCGTCTTGGTCAATAGTTTACTGCTGAGGGTCAATAGTCATTCCCGAGGATGAATAGTTTGAACTATTTACTGAAACAGAAGTAGATAGTTGTTTTATTATATTGAATTGTATAAACTCTATTAGTTTGCTTACTTTTTGCTTACTTTTTACATGCATGACGTCACCTCATGGGAAAGCGTAACCTCATTCTCAGACTATTGACCTGCAAAAAATGACTATTGACTGCAAAACCAGATTGAACCAGATAGGAAACATTCTAAAGACAATAGTTCATACTAATGGCTTACGCGTTACTGCCTTTTAGCCAATGAAAACTACACATTTAAACGGATATATAATAAAAAATGTTAACCTCAACAGTTGTATACTATCATTTGATGCATACCACTCTTCGTGTTAATGCATTGTTCTCAAATATTCTTTACAAGGCTGAGCTAACAACAAACAGGAATTCATCTGTACATTTACCAAAGCGAAGATAATAGAGCATAGAATGTACACAATTACAGACATTTGGGAACTTATTTTATAATGCTTCAAATTATATCGATAGTGCGTTCACATTATCGTATGCTTAATGTGTATTGTGTTCTAAACTACTTGTCGTAACATGGGCTAGTTAACAACTATGCTCGATTGTCAAAAATTAAATGGCGTAAAGATCTCTTTTTGAATAAGCACGATGGTAATTATTGATAGTTTTGCTGATTCGATAAACTGAAGAAAAAAAACGTGTCCATTACTTGTTCGGTTCACGGGGAGATCATATTGGACAACAATACAAATAAAGATGGTTGTTCGATAAGCGAAAACTGATATGGACAAAACAAAGCGTTTAAACTACACAAATACAACACGCCCTTGTTCTAAAGATCCAGTGGGGCCATTTCGAAATACCAAATATATCTGTGAAAGCTTGACTGAACATTTGACATGTTCTTCAGGGTTTGAAATTAACTTCAGCAACTTGTCAACTTGTCCATAGGACAAGTAACTTACACAATTTACTTGTCCCCAGTCAAATTTACTTGTCCCCGCATTTCATGTAAAAGCGATACAAAAAACAAGATCAATCGTAAAAGTGACATTACATTCTTGCAGTTGCATTCCACCAATGAAAACAAGATGTTTTGACGTTTTTCAGTCACAAGTTTTAAAGATGTAAAATTCATTCTTGTTATAAAATTTAGTTGTCCATAGGACAGGTCACCTGGGACAATTAACTTGTCCCCAGTAAAATCTACATGGCACAGGACAAGGGTACAACTGTTAATGTCAAACCCTGTTCTTTTATTAGTGACAACAATGTGTTGTTAAAGGGACACTCATTCCAAATTTTGAATTTTGATAAGGGCCAATACAACATCGATAAGGCCAATACGACACTGATAAGGGTCAATAAAACTGATAAGGGCTGGTACAACACTGATACGGGCCAATAAAACACTGATAAGGGCCAATAAAACACTGATAAGGGTCAATACAACACTGATAAGGCCAATACAACACTGCTAAGGGTCAATAAAACTGATAAGGGCCAGTACAACACTGATACGGGTCAATACAACACTGATAAGGGTCAATACAACACTGATAAGGGTCAGTACAACACTGATAAGGGCCAGTACAGCACTGATAAGGGCCAATACAACACTGATAAGGGCAAATAAGACACTGATAAGGGTCAATAAAACACTGATAAGGGCCAATAAAACACTGATAAGGGTCAACACAACACTGATAAGGGCCAATAAAACATTGATAAGGGCCAATACAACACTAATAAGGGCCAAAATAACACTGATAAGGGTCAACACAACACTGATAAGGGCCAATAAAACATTGATAAGGGCCAATACAACACTAATAAGGGCCAAAATAACACTGATAAGGGTCAACACAACATTGATAAGGGCCAATACAAAACTGATAAGGGCCAATACAACACTGATAAGGCAAATACAAGGCTGATAAGGGTCAATAAAACTGATAAGGGCCAGTACAACACTGATACGGGCCAATAAAACACTGATAAGGGCCAATAAAACACTGATAAGGGCCAATACAACACTGATAAGGCCAATACAACACTGATAAGGGTCAATAAAAATGATAAGGGCCAGTACAACACTGATGTGGGTCAATACAACACTGATAAGGGTCAATACAGCACTGAAAAGGGCCAATAAAACACTGATAAGGGTCAATAAAACACTGATAAGGGCCAATAAAACACTGATAAGGGTCAATAAAACACTGATAAGGGCCAATAAAACACTGATAAGGGTCAACACAACACTGATAAGGGCCAATAAAGCATTGATAAGGGCCAATACAACACTAATAAGGGCCAACCACAACACTGATAAGGGCCAATAAAACATTGATAAGGGCCAATACAACACTGATAAGGCAAATACAAGGCTGATAAGGGTCAATAAAACTGATAAGGGCCAGTACAACACTGATACGGGCCAATAAAACACTGATAAGAGCCAATAAAACACTGATAAGGGCCAATACAACACTGATAAGGCCAATACAACACTGATAAGGGTCAATAAAACTGATAAGGGCCAATGCAACACTGATAAGGGCTAATACAACACTGATAAGGGTCAATGAAACTGATAAGGGCCAGTACAACACTGATACGGGCCAATAAAACACTGATAAGGGCCAATACAACACTTATAAAGCCAATACAACACTGATAAGAGCCAGTACAACACTGATACAGGCCAATAAAACACTAAAAGGGCCAATAAAACACTGATAAGGGCCAGTACAACACTGATATGGACCAATAAAACACTGATAAGGGTCAACACAACACTGATAAGGGCCAGTAAAACACTGATACGGCCAATACAACACTGATAAGGGCCAATAAATAAAACACTGATAAGGGCCAATAAAACACTGATAAGGCCAATACAACACTGATATGGGTCAATAAAACTGATAAGGGCCAGTACAACACTGATACGGGCCAATAAAAGTGATGATGTCCAATACAACACTGATGCTGTCCAATACAACACTGATAAGGTCCAATACCACACTGATAAGGGTTAATAAAACTGATAAGGGCCAGTACAACACTGATACGGGCCAATAAAACTCTGATGAGGGCGAATACAACACTGATAAATGACAATACAACACTGATAAGGTCCAATACAACACGGATGATGGCCAATACAACACTGATGATGGCCAATACAACACTGATGAGGGTCAATACAACACTGACTTATAATGGACAATACCAATACAACACTGAGTATGTCCAATACAACACTGATGAAGTCCAATACAACACTGATGGGGACCAATAAAACACTAGCAAGGTTCAATACAAATACAACACTGATAAGGACCAATACAACACTTATAATGGACAATATCAATACATCACTGATAAATGACAATACAACACTGATAAGGTCCAATACAACACTGATGATGGCCAATACAACACTGATGAGGGTCAATACAACACTGACTTATAATGGACAATACCAATACAACACTGAGTATGTCCAATACAACACTGATGAAGTCCAATACAACACTGATGGGGACCAATAAATCACTAGCAAGGTTCAATACAAATACAACACTGATAAGGACCAATACAACACTTATAATGGACAATATCAATACAACACTGATTGTGTCCAATACAACACTGATGGGACCAATACAACACTAACAATGTCCAATACCAATACAACACTGATAAGGGTTAATACAACACTGATGAAGTCCAATACAACACTGCTGTGGACCAATACAACACTAACAAGGTCAAATACCAATACAACACTGATAAGGGCCAATACAACACTGATAATGGCCAATACAGCACTGATGATGCTCAATACAACACTGATAAGGACCAATAAAATACTGGCCAATAAAACACTGATAAGGGTCAATACAACTGATAGGGGCCAATACAACATTGATAAGGGCCAATACAACACTGATATGGGACAATACAACACTGATATGGGCCAATAAAACACAGTGGAGTCACAAATTATGCTGTGAGAGGCCCTAATCAATGGAGTGTGGTATATTGACTTATTGATGTTTGTATACATGTGAATGACGATTTTATGAAATGAATAGAAAATCAATCTTTAATAAACATATAAATGTAAATTTAATTATTTAATGTCATAGCCACTTACAGTTAAGACAACATCTATAAATAATTAAAATTGTATTTAATACTTATACAATAATTTTTATTTTTATTTCATAACCTTATAATGAAAAATCATAATTATTTAGTGGATCTTAAATAAATAAATGAGAAGACAATTGTACATTAAAGCTTTTATTAATACATTTATACTTTTGTTTATTTTAAATAATTTGTATAATCAGAATTATAATAAAAGGGCTTATACAAGAAACTGTTAATCTTACAGGGCTTTTTCTAGGTGTCTCATGGGCCGAAATATGGACCCTTTTCCAATGGAAAATAGTGTGTTTTTTAACATTGTTGAAAAAATTCACAATCTCAAAACTACATGTATGTTGTACTGATACATCCTTTACGTTACATATTAATCAATACAAGGTGTATGTTATTGATGTAACAGTGTTCCTAATAATACCGTTTAGGCTTTTACCTCGTCCTTACTTACAAAATGTTGACGTAAAGTCCCAGAGCTAATTAAAATTATGGAAAAAGCAATAGAAATACCAAAGCATACGTATCAAAACGCAAAAGAAATAATTGATATGCAATTCATAGCCAATCAATCACGTGTTTTCCTGTAATTCATTGCTCATCGATCGCGTATTACCCCAGCATTCTCGCAATATCTTGAAACAAAATCAAAAATATACAGATATAGGTAAAAAACAGAAACTGTCGAGTGTTCAGACTGGTTCTGAAATTCATTTTTAATTGTGCGCGATTTACTCATTTTGTGTTGTTTGCTGGTGTAGGAGCTTGATGATCTAAATGAAGCTTCTGTTGCAAATGTCGACTAATAAACGCGGACGATAGAAAATACCGCAAAAAATACTCAAATATATACGATAATTAATTATTTTGAATAAAGTAAAATTAAAAGTAAATTATCGGAGGCTAAAAGCATTGCAAAAATCATCTTAGATGACATATTACTGAATGTTGTTTACAATTCGGAAATCATAGTTAAAGAATGTTTTATCATAGGCTGAAGTTGATCGTAAAACGCAACAAAAATACTCTGAGAATCGCGTTGGTAAAATACACTAAATGATAACGAAATACCCAATTGAAAACATTAGGGTGGGGTAAAAATATGCTGTTGAAAATAAATGCAATTGCAAAATGCAAATACCAAATTAAAATAAAAACAATGGAGTAACAGTACCCAATGGCCAAAACCTTATCTGGAGCTCTGGTAAACAATTCTCAATTCTCAATTTTATCTATGAAAAAAATCCCATTTTGGTCGTTTCCATGATAGAAATTTCCCAAATTTGCAAGGTCCCAAAATACCTGGAAAAAGCCCTGGATTAGTCGACTGTGTTGACATAGTTTTTTCTATTTTTTCTGTCTTCAGTACATTTCAGAACAACTGTTGATATCATATATTGAAAATTGATGAAGTCTCTTGTGAGCATTATTTTTAATACACTTCGTAGCATTTGTATCACAACAATAACAGTCTATTAAATCATTTTAAAATTATTTTTTGTTTAGAATTTGCCATATCAAAAAGTCAAGAAACTCATTACACAATGAGTAATACAAACACTCAATAGATCATTTTTTATGCAAACAAGAAAATCGGTGGAAACGATGTGCTCCCCGAAATGTATCCTCAACTTATCATATGGCCTTGTATTACCCAGCAGTTTTCAATTTGCAATTCCATTAGTAGTTTTTGACTTACGATTCGGACAAGAACTACAAGTAAAATTACAAAGGGCAATAATTCTAATTTGAAGGAAGATAGGTTTAGATCTCTGTACTTCCTCTCATTACCCTCTATCATTGTGTGAAGTTTCATTGCAGTCCCATAAGTACTTTTGAAGTTATGCTCTGGACAAGATTTCTAAGTATAAAATTACAAAGGGCAATAACTCTAAATTGAAAGATGACAGAGTTACGGTTCTTGCACTCTGCACTTCCACTCATTGACCTCTATCATTGTGTGAAGTTTCATTGTAGTACATTCAGTAGTTTTGAAGTTATGTACAAAGGGCAATAACTCTAAATTGAATCATGACAGAGTTACGGTTCTTGCACTTTGCACTTCCACTCATTGTCTTCTATCATTGTGTGAAGTTTCATTGTAGTACATTCAGTAGTTTTGAAGTTATGTACAAAGGGCAATAACACTAAATTGAATTATGACAGAGTTACGGTTCTTGCACTCTGCACTTCCTCTCATTGCCCTCTATCTCATTGCAGTCCCGACAGTAGTTTTTGTCTCGCCTTTTGAAAAAATGCGAGACTATAGGTGCCGCTAATGTTGGCGGGCTCGACGGCGTCAACATATTGTATTATAACTTTTTTGTCCTTGGGAGTAGAATGTTCAAATTTCATATATAACCTCCTGCTCAATGCCCGTCTTAATGCCAATAACTTTCAGCCCTGCAACTGACCGTGGGTCAGAGTCAAGGTCACTTAAATACATGTACCGTCACCAAATTTTAACATAAATATTGACGGTACATGTATTTTACTGACCTTGACTCCGACCCACGGTCAGTTGCAGGGCTGGAAGTTATTAGCATTAAGACAGGCAATGACCAGGAGGTTATATATGAAATTGAACATTCTACTCCCAAGGACAAGAAAGTTATAATACAATATGTCATCGTTAAAATTTGAACATTTTTGTTAAGATTTCGGTTAACATTTCGGTTAAGTTCTTATAACTTATTTCTCCTTTGGAGTAGAGTGTTCAAATTTCATATATAACCTCCTGCTCATTGCCCGTCTTAATGCCAATAACTTCCAGTCCTGCAACTGACCGTGGGTCAGAGTCAAGGTCACTTAAATACATGTACCGTCACCAAATTTTAACATAAATATTGACGGTACATGTATTTTACTGACCTTGACTTCGACCCACGGTCAGTTGCAGGGCTGGAAGTTATTAGCATTAAGACAGGCAATGACCAGAAGGCTATATATGAAATTTGAACATTCTACTCCCAAGGACAAGAAAGTTATAATACAATATGTCAGCGTTAAAATTTTGAACATTTTTGTTAAAATTTTTGTTAAGATTTCGGTTAACATTTCGGTTAACATTTCGGTTAAGTTCTTATAACTTATTTCTCCTTTGGAGTAGAGTGTTCAAATTTCATTTATAACTTCACTGGTTATTGTTCTTCTTATTCCAGTAACTATCAGTCTCCAACTGACCCTGTGTCAAGGTCAGTTTCCTCTTAAATGCATCTACCGTCTCCAAAAAAAATGTGTTAAAGTGCATTAAATTATTATAACTTTGTTCTTCTTTGGAGTAGAGTGTTCAAATTTCATATATAACCTCACTGGTCATTGTTCTTATTTCAGCGACTTCCAGCCCTCCAACTGACCCTTGGTCAAGGTCAGGGTCACTTTAATAAATGTATATTCTCCAAATTTCACATTGTTTTCGCAGCACTGCAGCAATGTACAGTGTTCAAAATCTCATATATAAACTCACTGGACATTGTTCTTGTCCAGCCAAGCGACTTCCAGCCCTCCAACTGACCCTTGGTCAAGGTCAGAGTCACTTTAATAAATGTATATTCTCCAAATTTCACATTGTTTTCTCAGCACTGCAGCAATGTACAGTGTTCAAAATCTCATATATAAACTCACTGGACATTGTTATTGTCCAGCCATAAACTCATTGTTCTTGTCCAGCCATAATCTGTATAGCTTTATTCTATTTTAAATGCATACACATTCCAATTTTCATGTGTTTTATAAGGTTTGACAGGAACTTAATTGCATTATCTTTTTAGCTCACCTGAGCCGAAGGCTCAAAGGTGAGCTATTGGGATCACTCTTCGTCCGTCGTCCGTCCGTCCGTCGTCCGTCGTCGTTAACTTTTGCTTCAAACGACTTCTCCTCAGAAACCGCGTGGCCAATTTTGACCAAACTTCACGTGGATGATCCTTCGATGAATGTTTTTTAGATTTGTTAAAATTAGGTCAGCGCGACATCCAAGATGGCCACCATTACCATATATGGTCGAAACCTTAAAAAATCTTCTTCTCAAGAACCGCTGGACAGATTCCTACAGTTTTTCTTTTAAAATGATCGCCAATGCCTAGACTATCAAGTTTGTTCAAATGAAGTCCCCGGGGTCAAAAATGGCCATGCCTCGGGGGTCCAAAGTTTGTATATTGAGATTTTGCATGTTTTTCATATAGACATATAGGAAAAAACTTTAAAAAATCTTCTCCTCTGAAACCACAAGGCACAGAGGTCTCATGTATTACATGTAGCATCAGCTTATGGTCCTCTACTAAGTTTGTTCAAATGGTGACCCTGGGGTCAAATTTGTCTCCGCCCCGGGGGTCACAGTTTTACATAGACTTGTATAGGAAAAAATTTACAAAATCTTCTTCTCGGAAACTACAAGAGCCAGAGGTTTGATATTTTGCATTTACTATAAGCTTATGGTCCTTTACCAATTTTGTTCAAATGGTGACCCTCGGGTCACATTTGGCCCCGCCCCAAGGGTCACATGTTTTACAGACATGTATAGGGAAAAACTTAAAAAATCTTCTCTGAAACTGCAAGAGCCAGAGGTTTAATATTTTGCATTTGCTATAAGCTTGTGGTCCTCTACCGAGTTTGTTCAAATGGTGACCCAGGGGTCACATTTGGCCCCACCCCGGGGGTCACAGTTTTACATAGGCTTGTATAGGGAAAAACTGGAAAAAAACTTCTTCTCTGGAACCACATGGCACGGAGCTCTCATGTATTACTTGTAGCATCAGCTTATGGTCCTCTACTAAGTTTGTTCAAATGGTGACCCAGGGGTCAAATTTGTCCCCACCCCGGGTGTCACAGTTTTACATAGACTTATATAGGAAAAAAAATATCTTCTCAGAAACTACAAGAGCCAGAGGTTTGATATTTTGCATTTACTGTAAGCTTATGGTCCTTTACGAAGTTTGTTCAAATGGTGACCCTCGTGTCACATTTGGCCCCGCCCCAAGGGTCACATGTTTTACATAGACATGTATAGGGAAAAACTTTAAAAATCTTCTTCTCTGAAACTGCAAGTGCCAGAGGTTTAATATTTTGCATTTGTTATAAGCTCATGGTCCTCTACCAATTTTGTTCAAATGGTGACCCTGGGGTCACATTTGGCCCTGCCCCGGGGGTCACAGTTTTACATAGGCTTGTATAGGGAAAAACTGAAAAAAAATCTCTGGAACTGCAAGAGCCAGATGTTTAATATTTTGCATTTGCTATAAGCTTAAGGTCCACTACCAAGTTTGTTCAAATGGTGACCCTGGGGTAAAATTTGACCCCACCCCTCACAGTTTTACATTAAAGTCTTCTTCTCTGGAACTACAAAAGCCAGAGGTTTAATATTTTGCATTTACTATACTCTTGTGGTCCTTTACCAAGTTTGTTCAAATGGTGACCCTGGGTTCGCATTTGGTCCCGCCCCAGGGGTCACGTTTTACATAGACTTGTATAGGGAAAAACTTAAAAAATCTTCTCTAAAACCACAAAGCACACAGCTCTCATATATTACATGTAGCCCTGGGGTCACATTTGGCTCTGCCCAAGGTGTTACTCTCTAGCACCTTCATTTTGTATTTAATCTTTACCAAACTTTGTCAGGGTTTTAAACTGTCTATATCAATGTTGTTATATACAACAGAGCCCACATTTCTTGAACAATCTTAACCAAACTTGCACAGATTGTATATGACCATAAGATTTCGAAGAAGGTTGATAATGTGCCAGTACTCATGTGATCGCTTTAGGGCCATCTTGGCCCTCTTGTATTTGTTCAAATTTACTCAGGTGAGCGATATAGGGCCATCATGGCCCTCTTGTTTATGTAGCTACTGCAACAAGCTGGGTAATTTGATACTCCAGCAAAGGTTTATCAAAAGTGTCTATCTTTGGAAGGTTAACTTTTTACTTTAATTCCAATCAGTGTAACATATATAAGGTTGTAAATATTCTGGATAAAAATATGTTTAAACAAATAACAAATCTTTTTCTTATTGACTCATTTATTAAATTCAAAAAATATATTACAAATTCCCTTAAATACTGTCTTGATAGCATACTGCCAGATAATGAACTTCGATAAAAGCAACAGTTATTGCTACTATTTATGGAAGTTTAAGAATTAATAACAATTAAGTAAAAATTCGTCATCCATAGCAGTATCTAGAACAGTATTACATTAATTATATGTATGACATTTTCCCTGATAAGTGATAATTGAAGCAATTACAGTATACAGTCACCAATCGCTGGGGCAATTTAGTGTTCGCAGCTGGGTAATTTGATACTGCAATAAAGTTTATCTGTATTATAAATTCTCTTAAAGGTAAACATGACAATCTGAATGTGTTAAAATCACAAGGTCACACTAGTTTTTCTGCATAACTTGTATTTGTTCAATCATTAATATTAATTACACTAAAAGAAATATGAAGTAAATTATTTTACATATAATTAACTGTTGATAATAATGTATCTTTAACTTATGGTAAAATCAGTGAGAAACATTGAAAACTTAATTTATTTATATGCAAGTAAGTTTAAAGTGAATATGATACTGGATATATAAATCGAAACAATAATTGCAATGCTTCAGAAACACTTCAAGATTGCCATATGTCCCTTTAAGATAATGAAATTAATGAATGTATACAATTTGCCATTACCATTGTAACATACTGCCATGCTTAAACCAGCAACAGAATTACATTAATTTTAATATGAGTTGACATTTCTTGATAAAAAATAACACATGCAGATTAATTAACATGTCAGTTCCTGAAACAATACAAGTTGGCAAATTACTTCAATTTTACATCAAGTCCCAATGTGTAGTTTCTGCAGATAGCTATCAGGTATTAAAGGGAACTCAAGTACATCAGGCTTTGGGGCCTAATTTAAAACATAATAAAGTATAAAATTATCAATTTAAGGGTGAAGTAGTTCATAAATATAGATGGAACATTAACAGTTTCCTATAATACACTGTAACAACAATTATAATTTAAAACAATCTTTAAGTCCATAGAGTACCGGCATGCACTTTGCATAATGTTCATTATAGACTTTGACTAATCAATTACGGTAATGATGTTGTCACATTCAGTTTTAAATGTTTGACTCCTGATAATAATGCAGGACCTTTATAAATGATGAACTTTTGTTTTTTTTCTTCTTTTGCGAATGCTACCGTACAATATACTGACAGTCTTGCTTGACTATAAACCCTCGATTTTGTCAAGATGAAGGTCGCTTGAAACATGTATGATGGACATGTTTCTTTAGGCGAGACATCATGTTGCGCGCAAATCTTGTTAGCTCTACTGATCAGAGATCAGCAGAGCTTATGCTGTGGTGCGGTGTCCGTCGTCCGTCTGTCTGTCCTTCTGTCCGTCCGTAAACTTTTTTTGTAGCGACTACTCCTCTGAAAATACTAAATGGATTTTCATGAAACTTTACAGAAATGTTGCCCATGAAGTCTAGTTGATCCTAGCAAAAATTCATGTTGATGTGAAATCCAAGATGGCCACCAAATCTAAAAATAGATTTTTAAAAAACAAGTTTGTAGCGAGTACTTCTTGAAAACTATGAGAGATATTGATATGGGACTTTTTCTAAAATGATCAGCATGACATGATGTTGGTCCTTGTCGAAAATCGTTTTGATTCGACGTTAAACATGGCTGCCAGCGGCCATCTTTGTTTACATAGAGTTATATAATGAAAACTTGTAGCGACTACTCCTCTGAAACTACTAGACAAAAATTCAAAGTGTAAAATTACAAAGGGCAATAACTCTAATTTGAATGATGACAGAGTTACGGTTCTTGCACTCTGCACTTCTTTTCATGCCCTCTATCATTGTTTGAAGGTTCATTGTAGTCCCTTATGTTGTTTTGAAGTTATGCTCTGGACAAAAGTGGGACAGACGGAAGGACGGACAAAGCGGCAACTATAATTATGCTCCCCTGAAACTTTTCGGGGAGCATAAAAATAGAACTCCCTGTGTTCTGCACAATGAGTTGCATGTTTTGAAGAAAATGAATATTTTAAGCATGTGCATTACTCACTGAGTAATGATTTTTACTCACTGAGTAATGATTTTCTTGACTTCCTGATACGAAAATTCTAACCAAAAATAATTCTAAAATGATTTAATACACTGTTTTGTATGTTTTTAAAAACAGTAACTAGCTACTGTAGGAAATTTTTAACATATCTATACAGTCTAAATCTGCTCTAAATAGACCGATAGAAGTTGATTGAATAATATTTGCTTTGTGACAATGCATTTTTGCAAACTAAAACAGCAACAACATAAAAAACTGTGACTTGAAAATTCCTATTAAATTTATTTTATATATACATCTGATAAAAGTGTTCAACAGTGTTGGTATATTAAAGCTTTTGGTTTGTTTTCGCTTGAAATAAAAGAAAGAAAAAAATGCAAAGAAAAAAAAAATTAATTCCGTTAAGTGATTGAAAGCTTATATTAGAAGGATTTTATAAAGCATATTTCGACAATAAAACACTTTTAAAAAAAACTTTTTTACTGAAAGAATGCAATAACCTGTTTAAAATTATCTATTAAATGTTTTAATTGTATAATATGAAAACTTTTTAAGCCGAAATCAAGGTTTTATTTCATACCCCAGCCAACCCTGTGTTCGCTTCTTGGAGAAGGGGTTGAATGGGGAATCAAGTTAATACTCAGACCACGTAATGAACAATAATTAAAGTACAAACATTTTTAAATTTAAACTTTAAAGTAATTAACAGAGTCAAATGCTGTTCATGTTTTGATCATAAACATTCATTAAACATTATAAGATATGAAATCTGTATGCGGTACTAATGAAGCGGATTTATTAGTTTCTTTTTTCCTTAAATATATGTCTAATTACAACATTTTGAAATTTTACTACAAACATCAGTATGTTTATTTGTATTCAACATTTAATAGGTGGACAGAAAGGGTAACATATCACTGAATCCACAGTTGTAATATAACAAACACTAAATAGTTGAATTAGTACACAGAAAGGGTAACATATCACTGAATCGACAGTTGTTATAACAAAATAAACACTAAATAGTTGAATTAGTACACAGAAAGGTTAACATATCACTGAATCGACAGTTGTAATATAACAAAACAAACACTAAATAGTTGAATTAGTATACAGAAAGGTTAACATATCGCTGAATCGACAGTTGTAATATAACAAAACAATCACTAAATAGTTGAATTAGTACGCAGAAAGGTTAACATATTACTGAATCGACAGTTGTAATATAACAAAATAAACACTAAATAGTTGAATTAGTACACAGAAAGGTTAACATATCACTGAATCGACAGTTGTAATATAACAAAATAAACACTACATAGTTGAATTAGTACACAGAAAGGTTAACATATCACTGAATCGACAGTTGTAATATAACAAAATAAACACTAAATAGTTCAATTAGTACACGGCTTTTTTCCTTCTATAACAGTGGCCAACATTCGGCTACATCACAATTCAATATTTTTTGATACATATACCCCGCATATTATGCTGAATAATTGTATATTTGTTTAAACAAAGTATGTATGTATGTATTGAGTTTTGAGTTTAATATTGCTTTTAACAATTAATCTTTCAATACTTTTTCACATATTAGACCGTTATCACAATTTTTTCACAAATTAGACTGTTACCACACTTTTTTCACAAATAAGACCGTTATCACATTTTTTTCACAAATTAGACCGTTATCACCCTTTTTTCACAAAGTAGGCCGTTATCACCGTTTTTTTCACAAATTAGACCGTTATCACACTTTTTTCACAAATTAGGCCGTTATCACAATTTGTTCACAAATTAGACCGTTATCACATTTTTTTCACAAATTAGACCGTTATCACCGTTTTTTCACAAATTAGACCGTTATCACACTTTTTTCACAAATTAGGCCGTTATCATACTTTTTTCACAAATTAGGCCATTATCACATTTTTTTCACAAATTAGACCGTTACCACAATTTCTTCACAGATTAGACCGTTATCACATATTTTTTTCACAAATTAGACCATTATCACACTTTTTTCACACATTAGACCATAATATCACACTTTTTTCACAAATTAGGCCATTATCACACTTTTTTCACAAATTAGACCATTATCACACTTTTTTCACAACATGACGAGGATAGGGATTTTTAGAAAAAAAGCCCTGTAGTAGACAAAATATAAATAATATCAATGATATTGTTCAATACACAACTTTTATTGTAGCATGGTCACTGAAATTCCTTTCGTATTTGCATAGGTGTAAATCTTGTTATTGAAAAAAACACGTGTCAGAATAAATGTTATTGGAAGTTAGAGTATGGCAGACCGCTGAAATGGACATGCTACAAAACAAATAGAGTATAGTCCCATCTCGTTGGTTTGTTGGAACACCTTGATGTTTAAATCAACCAACTCGGTGAGACCATTCTCTGTCTATTACTTAGTTCCTAAATCACAGGAATAAATGGGTGGTCTGCCTCCTCCACTAAAAATTGACCATCATGCATAGCCTAAGTATTAAAAATGTGCTGAAAAATGACGTTAAACCCCGAACAGACGAATCCTAATTCCCATCACACATCTTTAACCCTTAACCCGCTACATATATACATAATGGACTGTTCTTTCTTTGAATTGAATTGAATGTTGTTTAATGGTTCATCAACACAGTATAGCTTATTTAGAGCCGCCCCAGAGAGAGGGGAAGGATACATAGGAATCCGGGAACCATGCCCTACTCTTATTATCGAATAGATTCCTATGGTTCTTTAACGTGCTCGGAGGATAGACCGATACACGGGACCGCCCGGTTTACGTCCCCATCCGACGGACGAGGCTAAGGGAAACTGTCTTGCCCAAGAACACACCGACGCAACTCAGTGGCACGACGACGGACAACTCGGCATCCCATTAAACCCTGAACAGACGAATCATAATCCCCATCTCATATATTTAACCCGCTACATATATATAATGGACTGTTCTTTCTTTGAATTAAGACCATTCCATTTATGTGACAAAGGGGTGTTTTGGGGGAAATGACAGCTGCCAGACATTGTAAACCCTGATCAGCTTGCCAGATTTAATTGAAACTTGGCAGGGATGATCGGTATTGCATTGTAGTGTTCCCTACCACATTCTCCATATAGCCAGTAGAGCAATACAGGGGCCTCTTGTTTATACAACTGTTGTGTTATTATTAGGCTACTAACTATTCACTCAATTCAGCCCCACAATATTGCATCTGTGGCCTAAACATATCACGTACATTAAGGGAAACAAACCCAGATCCACTTTACGTCGCGTGGAAAAAACTGATGTAACATAAGTCCTGACTGCAGGGCTTTTTTTCAATAAAATTGGGAATAGGCCTAGGACTGCTGATTTTGGGAAATTGTCAAAATTGGGGGGAAAAGAGCGTGATTTTTGCTATTTATGGCAATTTGTTTTTAGCTCTACTGGCCGAAGGCCAGCAGAGCTTATGGGATGCCGAGTTGTCCGTCGTCCGTATGTCGTCCGTCGTCGGCGTTAACTTTTGTCTCAAGATGATAGGGTCTTCATTTTTCATCCGATCTTTACCATACTTTAACAGGTTGTTAATATCAATGAAAGCTCGGACGAGGTCGAAAACCAGCCAGATCGGACAAGTAACAGCAAAGTTATGGCCCTTGATTTAGTTAAAAATGCTATACTGCTGTATTTTGCCTCGTTAAGACGATAGGGCCTTCATTTTTCATCCTATCTAAATCAAAATTTACCACATTTTTAATATCAATAAAAGCTCGGACAAGTTCGAAAACCAGCCAGATCGGACCAGTAACAGCGGAGTTATGGCCCTTGATTTAGTTAAAAATGCTATATTGCTATATTTTGCCTCGTTAAGACGGTAGAGCCTTTATTTTTCATCCTATCATCACTAAACTTTACCACATTGTTAATATCAATGAAAGCTCGGACAAGTTCGAAAACCAGCCATATCGGACTAGTAACAGCGGAGTTATGGCCCTTGATTTAGTTAAAAATGCTATATTTTGCCTCGTTAAGACGATACGGTCTTCATTTTTCATCCTATCTTTACCAAACTTTACCACATTGTTAATATCACTGAAAGCTCAAAAAGTTCGAAAACCAGCCAGATCGGACCAGTAACCGCGGAGTTATGGTCCTTGATTTAGTTAAAAATGCTATATTTTGCCTCGTTAAGACGATAGGGCCTTCATTTTTGATCCTATCTTTACCAAACTTTACCACATTGTTAATATCACTGAAAGCTCAAAAAGTTCGAAAACCAGCCAGATCGGACCAGTAACCGCGGAGTTATGGTCCTTGATTTAGTTAAAAATGCTATATTTTGCCTCGTTAAGATGATAGGGGCTTCATTGTTCATCCGATCTTTACCAAACTTTTTCAGATTGTTAATATCAATGAAAGCTGGGACAAGTTCGAAAAACATTCATATCGGATCATATCAGACCAGTAACAGCGGAGTTATGGCTTGATTTAGTTAAAAATGCTATATTTTGCCTCGTTAAGACGATAGGGGCTTCATTGTTCATCCGATCTTTACCAAACTTTATCAGATTGTTAATATCAATGAAAGGTCGGACAAGTTCGAAAACCATTCATATCGGACCAGTAACAGCGGAATTATGGCCCTTGATTTAGTTAAAAATGCTATATTTTGCCTTGTTAATACGGTAGGGCCTTCATTTTTCATCTGATCTTTACCAAACTTTACCAGATTCTTTAGTTATGGCCCTTGATTTAGTTTAAAAGCTGTTTTTTTGCCCGAAACTTTCAAAAAAACGTAAATGGTAGTCGCTCGCTTCATTGATGTTATAAGAGCCATGTTAGCCAGTAGAGCGTCCACAGGCCCTTTTGGGCCTCTTGTTTAAGGAAAACATGACAATCTTGAGTTTTATATCTTAAAGGGACACATGACAATATCAAGAATTAAATCAGCACCTTGATGTATTAATCATGTATCATTTTGACTTTAAAGCTGCTTGCATATAATTAAATGAAAAAAATAAAATGAGATTTTTGTTTTTCTTCCAAAATTTTAAATATATTATCGGTGCATATTATAATCAGTAGTTAGAAATAGCTATAAACAATTTGCCTTGAACTGTTCTAACAATTTATATGATCTTGAAACAGGAGGCCTCGGGTTTTAAAAAAATCAAGATTGCCATTGTGTCCCTTTAAGGGAAAATTGAAGAATGGGATTTTTTTTTCTCAGAATTGGGGGGAAAAAACAGTTTTTTCAATTGGGAAGAGGTCCAATTTCGTCCCCATTTAAATAGGTTAAAAAGGCCCTGGACCGTCTCTATACATAAGATGCACCCCTAATTCAGACCTTATAAATGATGAAAAATGTGGGTCTTATATTCCGGAAAACACGGTAGACAAGATTTGAAAAAAAATAATATATCATGGTGTCGATAATAGACATGCGGCTGTACTCCATATAGTCGATGCTCATTGGCTAAATCATTATGTTGTTACTTGAAGGTCTATGTAGAAATTAATCAGTTAAAGGACATTTGTTATATTTGCTGTAGGCACTAATGCTGTATAACAAATAGAAAGTTAGTAATTTTGGTTTCTATGTTAATATGTTGATAATAGGCAGGCTTCAGACTGCAAGATTGCCTGTGTCCCTTTATATATATACTTTTAATAATCTCTTCGTAAAAAAAAATGTGGCTTTAATTCTTATTTCAACTGATACACTTTAACACTAATGCTAACCATTCCAACATATAGTTTGTCCTCCCTATCACAGTAAGTGATGGAGTGTGGATAAAACAATCCATGTTTCTGTCCCAGTAGTATCTGTATTTTGGTACACTCGGCTGTAATCTGGTGGATGTTATGGGAGTCCTTGCCACACACATACACTGTCCCTGTCCTGTCTATAGCCAGACCATGTGGGCACTCCAGGTTATCATCCTTGTAGACTGCCTTCACGGTACCGTCCATCGCCATACACGTCACTGTGTCCTTGCTGTAATCAGACACATACACGGCCGTCTTATCCGGGCTGATCGCTATGTAGTACGGTTGTACCAACAGTTGTTTATTAATGGTATCATTCATCAGAGATCTCAACACAGTGCCGGTCATGTTGATTATATCCACCTTAGGTGGCCCCACAAATGTCAGAATCAGTGTCCCATCATTATGTACTATACCGTGACACTTCCCATTGACCTTTATCTCTTGACCTATGGACAGGGATTGGGATACTACTGACAGAAACTGGATTTTATTCAGGTCAGGTATTGTCACAGCGACTTGGGTGTTGTTCACCTTGGTTATATCCCATGGATATGATGACAGCTGTTCTGCAGATATTATTTTGTTTTGTTTTGTATCCACTGATATGACATTTTTGTTGCTAATGTCAACAATGACAAGTTGGTTGTCATGAAGCAGAGTTGAGCCTGTAATACAGAAGAACTCGTCATTGGATGATTTGACATCGATGTCTTTATTGTGTGTTGCGGTTCTGGGAACTGGTATCTCTGTTTCTGTAGTTTTCTTGTCAATGGATTTTTCTGTTTGTGATGCCTTTTGGTCATTTGGTATCTCTGTTTCTGTAGCTTTGCTGTCATTGGATATCCCTGTTTGCGTTACTTTGCTGTCATTGGATTTCTCTGTTTGCGTTAATTTGCTGTCATTTGGCTGCTCCAGTGTTAGTGTTGTTTTACTGCCTTTTGGTTTTGTCTGTTGTGTAATTTTACTGTCATTTAGTTCATTTATAAGAGATAGAATTCCCAGTGTGGTCACACTGGTCAGGTTCCCCGATAGAGTTCCCAGTGAGGTCACGCCGGTCAGATTCCCCATAAAATCTTGTATCTGTTTCTCTGGCTCAAACCTGTACCTCCGAATCTTGTTGTCAGTCTCTATCTGGGTAAGACCATCCACTATTGTTTGCATTTCAAGTTTGGCTCTGTCCATAGCAGGAAACAGTTTCCCGTTTTGTTTAGTTTTGCATAAAGTATCGAGGCTGGATGTTGTAGAATGGATTTCATTTCTCATGGCATCTAATTTGGCAGCAAGTGAGGTCATGTTTACCCGATCTTCATCTCGTATCCTGTTTGTCTCATTAATAACTTCATGTTCAAGCTCGTCTAAAAAGCGATTTAATTCTTTTCTGAACTGTCCAATACTTTCTACTGCGTCAGAGCAATATGTGTCTATATCTGCAACATTTTGTTCAGTTGTTCTTGTATTACTGTCAATTTGCTGTTCAATGTCGGAAAGTTTATTTTCTAAAACCTCATACTCCTTTTCCACATAGCTGATATCGTCACAACTTCGATGGTCAATAGCGACACAGATGCCACAGACTAGCTTATCATGTGACCTACAGTTAAATGTAATAGCCTCACCTTGATGTTGGGGACATTTGTTGATGGTCTCATCCAGTGGTTTTGTCTGGGGCATACTTCTTGGCATGGTTGTCTTGTCTTGTAGAACATGATGTTTCATCTGACGTGGTCTGCAATGGCACTTATAACATTCTTTACACAAGTATTCACAACAATCCACACAAAATCCCACTGCGGATTCCTGCTGACCGTCGTCACTACACGACTGGCAAAAAAGGTCAAACAGTTCCTCTGATTCCACATTCCTATGGGCACCATGAAGTTCTCCAGCTTTCCTACCAGGAACTGACATTTTTGTGGTTTAACTGTTCAGCACAAACAACTTATTTTCCTTGCAAGCTTACATCTATAGCTACGATACACAGTTTAACTGTCTCTTAAAATCTTCAATTTTCTAAAATAAACACCTCCTTGTTGACTTCCGGTCTTTATCTAATAAAGGTAAATGAGCAGGCCTGCCAAAATGTTTTAATTAAAAATCCTGAGATTGAGATTTTTAAAAATTAAAATTTAAAGTGTGCAAAGAACATTTTTAAATGGCAATTTGAACACTTGTTTGTTTTTTGTTTTTAAATTGTTTATTGAATTAATGCTTAAAGAAAACAATAGATTACATACTTCAACTTGCACACAACTGGTTTGTTTAAGAGAGGTCTTTGTAATTAGATTAAAAAGACTTGGTTTAATTTATACAACCACTTTTTTTTATGCAAATTATAGCTCTTATTATAATCATGGCACACTGTAGCAGCTATTATAGTGATACCTCACAGAAGGATTCCTCACACCTCTTATTTCACTTAGGTTGACCAATCAAAGAAGCAGGACATATTTTGCTGCTATTACACATGTTGTTATGCCACTGAAGGAACTAATTATGTCCTTAATGTTAATGTTATATTCAGTCAGTGTGTTACACTAATGACCCCCATTGATTTGATACTTGTAAATACCCTCCTTTGTATCGCTGACTAGGGCGCGTAACATGACCAGTGATACACTGTGAAAATATAGCTGTTAAATCATGAACGTTTTGTTTTGATGACAAATTCAGAGATTGTACACTTAAATCCGGAGATCCAGAGAGCAAATGAAAAATCCGGAGAATACTGATTTTATCCCGAGGTTTGACAGGCCTGCTTGGTGGTGTTCTAAAATATTACCTTGATAAGAAGTCATCCCCAATACTTGGAAATGTAACAAATTATAGATCACAGATCTATTTATTGAACTCATGTTAAAATAAGCTATTTATAACTTAAAATTTATACTACTGAAAAGATATATAGTTTCATCTCATATTTGCTTTTGTGCACAATATGACCTATTTAAAACACCATTCATTCATATTCTCTGAGACAGGAGCGGTTACAATAAATAGGTTGGACATAAATTATCACCTTTATATTGTTCTTCAACATTCCTAAGTTTGGTGCCCAATAAAAAAAACACTCTAGCACCTTCATTTTAAATTTAATCTTTACCAAACTTTGTCATGGTCTTTATATCAATGAAAGCTCGGACAGGTTCAAAAACCAGCTACGTGTATATTGGATTAGTAACACCAGAGTTATGGCCCTTGTTTTACTAAATTTTACTAAATTTAGCCAGATTGTTGATATTAATGAAAGCTCGAACAAGTTCGCTAACCAGTTTTATTGGATCAGTAACACCAGCGTTATGGCCCTTGATTTATTGAAAAATGCCATATTGGGCCTTGTGAATACTGTAGGCCCTGCATTTTTCATGTGATACTTACCAAATTTACACACTGGTTATATATACATACTATCTCAGATGTGTTCTTGAACAAGCCAGATTAAATTGCTAATAGCTGACTTATCTCCCCTTGAAAAATGCATAATTATGTCTTGTGAGCACTCTGGCTCCTCCATTTTTCATCCGATCTTTTCCAAACTTACACACTTTCATATGAAACATCCTTGTGTCACAGGTCCTCTTTCAGATTTATACAAATATACTGATCCGTCAACAAATTCGGTTGCTGTTACTAAAAATAGAACAATCTTTAAACAACTTCCCATGAACTGCCAGGTGGAATTTGATGAAACTTCACAGGAAGCTACCTTACCTGTTCCTTTATTACATTTAGCATCCTTACGTGGTCCTCTCTCACAAGAAGCATCCTTACATGGTCCTTTCTCACAGGAAGCATCCTTACGTGATCCTCTCTCACAGGAAGCATCCTTACATGGTCCTCTCTCACAGGAACATCCTTACATGGTCCTTTCTTACAGGAAACATCATTACGGCATCCTCTCTCACATGAAGCATCCTTACATGGTCCTGTCTCACAGGAAGCATCCTTACATGGTCCTCTCTCACAGGAAGCATCCTTACATGGTCCTCTCTCACAGGAAAATCCTTACATGGTCCTTTTTACAGGAAGAATCCTAAAATGGTCCTCTCTCACAGGAAGCATCCTTACATGGTCCTCTCTCAAGGAAGCATCCTTACATGCTTCTCTCTCACAGGAACATGCTTACATGGTCCTTTCTTACAGGAAGCATCCTTACATGGTCCTCTCTCACAGGAAGCATCCTTACATGGTTCTCTCTCACAGGAACATGCTTACATGGTCCTTTCTTACAGGAAGCATCCTTACATGGTCCTCTCTCACAGGCAGCATCCTTACATGATCCTCTCTCAAAGGAAGCATCCTTGCATGGTCCTCTCCTCACAGGAAACATCCTTACATATCCTTTCTTACAGGAAGCATCCATACATGGTCCTCTCTCACAGGAAGCATCCATACATGGTCCTCTCTCAATGGCACATCCTTACATGGTCCTTTCTTACAGGAAGCATCATTACATGGTCCTCTCTCACAGGAAGCATCCTTACATGGTCCTGTCTCACAGGAAGAATCAGTACATGGTCCTCTCTCACAGGAAGCATCCTTACATGGTCCTCTCTCACAGGAACAACCTTACATGGTCGTTTCAGGAAGCATCCTTGCATGGTCCTCTCTCACAGGAAGCATCCTTATGTGGTCTTCTCTCACAGGAAGCATCCTTACATGGTCCTCTCTCACTGGAAGCATCCTTATGTGGTCCTCTCTCACAGGAAGCATCCTTACATGGTCCTCTCTCACAGGAACATCATTACTTGTTCCTTTCTCACAGGAAGCATCCTTACATGGTCCTCTCTCACAGGAAGCATCCTTACATGGTCCTCTCACAGGAGGCATCCTTGCATTGTCCTCTCCTCACAGGAAGCATGCTTACATGGTCCTCTCTCACAGGAAGCATCCTTGCATGGTCCTCTCTCACAGGAAGCATCCTTGCATGGTCCTCACCTCACAGGAAGCATCCTTTCATGGTCCTCTCTCACAGGAAGCATCCTTGCATGGTCCTCTCACAGCATGGTCCTCTCTCACAGGAACATCCTTACATGGTCCTCTCTCACAGGAAGCATCCTTACTTGGTCCTCTCTCACAGGAAGCATCCTTGCATGGTCCTATTTCACAGGAAGCATCCTTGCGTGGTCCTCTTTCAGATTTTCACAAATATGGCCACCATACCTAAAATAGAACAATCTTTAAACAACTTCTCATGAACTACTGGGTAGAATTTGATGAAATATCACAGGAAGCATCCTTATGTGGTCCTCTCACAGGAAGCATCCTTGCATGGACCTCTCTCACAGGAAGCATCCTTACATGGTCCTCTCTCACAGGAAGCATCCTTACATGGTCCTCTCTCACAGGAAGCATCCTTACATGGTCCTCTCACAGGAGGCATCCTTGCATTGTCCTCTCCTCTCAGGAAGCATCCACTTGGTCCTCTCTGTCAGGAAGCATCCTTGCATGGTCCTCTCTCACAGGAAGCATCCTTGCATGGTCCTCTCCTCACAGGAAGCATCCTTTCATGGTCCTCTCTCACAGGAAGCATCCTTGCATGGTCCTCTCACAGCATGGTCCTCTCTCTCAGGAACATCCGAACATCCGTCCGTCCGTCTGTCTGTCCGTCAGTAATATTTTTTTGTAGCGACTACTCCTCTGAAACTACTAAATGGATTTTCATGAAACTTTACAGTAATGTTGCCCATGAAGTCTAGTTGATTCTAGCAAAAATTCATGTTGATGTGAAATCCAAGATTGCCGCCAAATCTAAAAATAATTTTTTAAAAAACAAGTTTGTAGCGACTACTTCTTGAAAACTCTAAGTGATATTGATATGGGACTTTTTCTAAAATGATCAGCATGACATGATGTTGGTCCTTGTCGAAAATCGTTTTGATATGGCTGCCAGCGGCCATCTTTGTTTACATAGAGTTATTTAGTAAAAACTTGTAGCGACTACTCCTCTGAAACTACTTGACGGATTACCATGAAACTTCACAGGAATGTTGCTCTTGATGTCTAAATGATCCTAGCAACATTTCAGGTTGGTCGGAAATTCAAGATGGCCGCCACAGCTAAAAATAGATTTTCAAAATACAAGATTGTAGCGAGTACTTCTTGAAAACTATAAGTGATATTGATATGGGACTTTTTCTAAAATGATCAGTATGGAATGATGTTGATCCTTGTCGAAAATTATTTTGATTTGACGTTAAACATGGCTGCCAGTGGCCATCTTTGTTTACATAGAGTTATATAATGAAAAATTGTAGCGACTACTCCTCTGAAACTACTTGACGGATTTTCATGAAACTTCACACGAATGTTGCTCTTGATGTCTTATTGATCCTAGCAAAACTTAAGGTCAGCTGGAAATTCAAGATGGCTGCCACGGCTAAAATTAGATTTTCAAAAAACAAGTTTGTAGTGACTACTTCTTGAAAACTATAAGTAATATTGATAGGCATCTTTTCCTAAAATGATCAGTATGACATGATGTTGATCCTTGTCAAAAATTATTTTGATTTGACATTAAATATGGCCACCAGCGGCCATATCTTTGTTTACATTGAGTTATATAATGAAAACTTGTAGCAACTTAACTCCTCTGAAACTACTTGACGGATTTTCATGAAACTTCACAGGAATGCTGATGTAGCTATTAAAAACATATCAGTAGAGTTTCAAGGTCATTGACCTCTTGTTAGCTAGACTGATCAGAGATCAGTAGAGCTTATGCCGTGGTGCGTCGTTCGTCTGTCCGTTCGTAAAGTTTTATTTGTAGCGACTACTCCTCTGAAACTACTGGATGGATATTCATGAAACTTTACAGAAATGTTGCCCATGAAGTCTAGTTGATCCTACCTAAAATTCATGTTGATGTGAAATCCAAGATGGCCACCAAAGCTAAAAATAGATTTTTAAAATACAAGTTTGTAGCAACTACCGCTTGAAAACTATAAGTGATATTGATATGGGACTTTTTCTAAAATGATCAGCATGACATGATGTTGGTTGTTGTCAAAAATTGTTTTGATTCGACGTTAAACATGGCTGCAGCGGCCATCTTTGTTTACATAGAGTTATATAGTAAAAACTTGTAGCGACTACTCCTCTGAAACTACTTGGCGGATTTTCATGAAACTTTACAGGAATGTTGCTCTTGATGTGTAATTGATCCTAGCAAAATTTCAGATCTGCCAAAAATTCAAGATGGCCACCACAGCTAAAAATAGATTTTTAAAAGATAAGTTTGTAGCGACTACTTCTTGAAAACTATAAGTGATATTGATATGGGACTTTTTCTAAAATGATCAGCATGACATGATGTTGATATGAGTCGAACATTATTTGGATTCGACGTTAAACATGGCTGCCAGTGGCCGTCTTTGTTTACATAGAGTTATATAGTAAAAACTTGTAGCGACTACTCCTCTGAAACTTCACAGGATTGTTGCTCTTGATGTCTAGTTGATCCTAGAAAAATTTCAGGCTGGCCGGAAATTCAAAATGGCCGCCACGGCTAAAAATAGATTTAAAATAAATAAATTTGTAGCGACTACTTCTTGAAAGCTGTAAGTGATATTGATATGGGACATTTTCTAAAATGATCAGCATGACATGATGTTGATCCTTGTCGAAACTTTAAACATGGCCGCTAGCAGCCATCTTTGTTTACATAGATTTATATAGTAAAAACTTGTAGCGACTCCTCTGAAACTACTTGAGACATTTTTATGAAACTTCACAGGAATGTTTCTCTTGATGTCTTATTGATCCCAGATTTTTTTTAGGTCAGCCGGAAATTCAAGATGGCCGCCATGGCTAAAAAGAGATTTTTTAAAAAAAAGTTTGTAGCGACTACTTCTTGAAAACTGTAAGTGATATTGATATGGGACTTTTTCTAAATTGATCAGCATGACATGATGTTGATCCTTTTTGAAAATAAACCTGGGCACCAGTGGCAATCTTTGTTTACATAGAGTTTGTATAGTAAACATTTGTAGTGACAACTCCTCTGAACTACTAGACGGATTTTCATGAAACTTCACAGGAATGTTGCTCTTGATGTCTAGTTGATCCTAGCACAATTTCAGGTCGGCCGGAAATTCAACATGGCCACCACGGCTAAACTTATATTTTAAAAACGAGTTTGTAGCGACTACTTCTTGAAAACTGTAAGTGATATTGATATGGGACTTTTTCTGAAATGATCAGCATGACAAGATGTTGATCCTTGTCGAAATTTATTTTGATTCGACATTAAACATGGCTGCCAGTGGCCATCTTTGTTTACCTTGAGTTATATAGTAAAAACTTCAACTTGTAGCGACTACTCCTCTGAAACTACTTGACATTTTTTTATGAAACTTCACAGGAATGCTGACCTAGCTATCAAAATCTATCAGTAGAGCTTCAAGGTCATTGACCTCTTGTTTTTAACTATATTTTTTTAAATGTATTCATTCAAATAAAACTTCGTTCATTTAGATGCACACAACTACATTCCTGACTGCAAACAAATGCATTTAAAAGAAAGTGGAAATGAGGAAATATGTTACCGTTTGTGCTTGCTGCTTTTAACAATCTCTCGAGGTCATATAACAATAGTTTTATGCCATGTGCATTTCAGTGCTTGCATTCTTATGCAGTGTTATGCATATTTAAAATACATACATCAATTATTTTGTATAATAAAAATGCACTCAACATTCAGAGATTATTCCTCTGTAACCAACATTTCTGATATTCTTGTTTTACAGATCTGGGCCAGGACTGTATAGTGTTTATAGATGATTTCTCAGTCACCAACATTTCTGAAATTCTTGTTTTTCAGTTCTGGGCTAGGACTGTATAGTGTTTATAGAGGATTTTTCAGTCACCAACATTTCTGAAATTCTTGTTTTTCAGTTCTGGGCCAGGACTGTATAGTGTTTATAGATGATTTCTCAGTCACCAACATTTCTGAAATTCTTGTTTTTCAGTTCTGGGCCAGGACTGTATAGTGTTTATAGAGGATTTCTCAGTCACCAACATTTCTGATATTTTTGTTTTTCAGTTCTGGGCCAGGACTATATAGTGTTTATAGATGATTTCTCAGTCACCAACATTTCTGATAATCTTGTTTTTCAGTTCTGGGCCAGGACTGTATAGTGTTTATAGAGGATTTCTCAGTAACCAACATTTCTGATATTCTTGTTTTTCAGTTCTGGGCCAGGACTGTATAGTGTTTATAGAGGATTTCTCAAGTTACCAACATTTCTGATAATCTTGTTTTTCAGTTCTGGGCCAGGACTGTATAGTGTTTATAGAGGATTTCTCAGTAACCAACATTTCTGATATTCTTGTTTTTCAGTTCTGGGCCAGGACTGTATAGTGTTTATAGATGATTTCTCAGTAACCATTGAAGACACCATCCAGTAATGGCAAAAAGTTCTTTATCTCCAGTCCTTCTTCATGTAACATTATTTAACACATCATATAGACAAAATATTTGCATAAATTTGAAACTGATTTGCATATTTTTTTTGGTTGTTGGCGTTTATGCCGTTTTATATGCCGGTAGTAAATAGTAAATTCCAAGATGCGATTTTACGCTTTATGATAAACTTGCCATTTACTACTGACGTTTAAAACCGCGTTAATGCTGAAAAAAGGCAGAAATCTTTTTCCATCGCCATGGTAACAAATTATAATGTGCCTTGGGAAAATGATAATAATAAAAAAACATACAAGATCGACAACTACCGTCATTGTATTTTCAGACTGTGAAAAAAACATTTTCTATTGAGATACATTGGATGCATGTATAGTAGCTCCGCCACCTTGAAAATGAAGTTTACTTAAATTTAAACCCTTTTTTAAACAGAAAGAGTCATTATGAATGTAAATATAAAGACAGAGATTTAACCTACATTGTTGCATCGGCAGGTTGATATTTCCTAAATGTCATTTGACCTGTATTAAATTGCTGCATTGTCAGGTTTATATTTCCTAAATGTCATATTTGACCTGTATTGCTGCATTGTCAGGTTGATATTTCCTAAATGTCATATTTGACCTGTATACCTGTATTGCTGCATTGTCAGGTTGATATTTCCTAAATGTCATATTTGACCTGTATACCTGTATTGCTGCATTGTCAGGTTGATATTTCCTAAATGTCATATTTGACCTGTATTGCTGCATTGTCAGTTTGATATTTCCTAAATGTCATGTAGATGTATTAAACTCTTATGATATCAGTAGAGATATGGCCAATGGTCTTGGGTTTGTGTGAAGACATCTCACTTAAAGACAATATAAAAACAAGAGTTATAAATCTTTCCATGTGAGGTACCACCTTTTTCAGTCTGTAAAACATGTCTTTAACTCCACTTCTAAAAAATCGACAGTTATAGTTATATAGGCTGCGTAAACTGTGCTGAAAATGACGTAAAACACCATTCAACCAACAAACTGTAAATATTGTCCTTTGTATCAAAGCATTGAATAACACATCCTCTGTGTTAAAGCTATACATGTAATTCACTCATAATTAGCATAAGTCTGTAGTTTAAAAGGTAAAAAAAGAACAAGACAGATCACTACTGGGTTAAAGAATTTTTTACTTTTCCAATTCCTTTTATGAAATCATTTTTGTCATTGTATCTTTTTTGTAAGAGTTTCTTTCATTATTCAAATTATTTGTCTTCTATGTGTACAGCTGCATCAAAGGGTGACACTACTACAGGCAGTCTGGAGAGAAAGATGTCAACATCATCGTCATCATCACGAAACCTCGCCAAAATGATGACGCGGATACTGGTAGGGGAGGGAAAACAGAGGTGAGTGTTTGTTGTCTCTCCATAGATTGACATGTGTATGAGATATATCCTCAATAGTTGGGTAGTTCCTTAATCGGTATAGGAGGGAAAACAGAGGTGAGTGTTTGTTGTCTCTCCATAGATTGACATATGTATGAGATATACCCTCAATAGTTGGGTAGTTCCTTAATCAGTATAGGAGGGAAAACAGAGGTGAGTGTTTGTTGTCTCTCCATAGATTGACATGTGTATGAGGTATACCCTTAATAGTTGGGTAGTTCCTTAATCAGTTTAGGAGGGAAAACAGAGGTGAGTGTTTGTTGTCTTTCCATAGGTTGACATGTGTATGAGGTATACCCTCAATAGTTGGGTAGTTCCTGAATCAGTATAGGAGGGAAAACAGAGGTGAGTGTTTGTTGTCTCTCCATAGATTGACATGTGTATGAGATATACCCTCAATAGTTGGGTAGTTCCTTAATCAGTATAGGAGGGAAAACAGAGGTGAGTGTTTGTTGTCTCTCCATAGCTTGACATGTGTATGAGGTATACCCTCAATAGTTGGGTAGTTCCTTAATCAGTATAGGAGGGAAAACAGAGGTGAGTGTTTGTTGTCTCTCCATAGATTGACATATGTATGCAATATACCCTCAATAGTTGGGTAGTTCCTTAATCAGTATAGGAGGGAAAACAGAGGTGAGTGTTTGTTGTCTCTCCATAGATTGACACGTGTAAGAGGTATACCCGGGGCATCCGTGTCCCATAGTTACATTTTCTAGTTATATAATAAGTTGTGTATATGAACAGTGATTGATGATGTCACCATTCATATGCCATAGACCAACCAAATATTCATTAGTTACTTTGCACTGACCAATACATGATTGGTTGGTACATTTATATAACAATACATCTTTTTACAGGACTCCAGGTAAAATGCTTTTTGGGGGTATAATTTACCCAATCATTTTAGCCCTAAACAAGATTACTTTTCAAAATGTTGAGTAAAAAAATCTATTAAATTTTTCAGCTGTTTAGTAAAATTTTACAAATCGCTGCTAAACTGATTAAAAATGCCTGTCTCTGTGAGAATCTATTGACATAATATGGACATAATATGGATCATTTCTAGTCAGTGTATTAGCCAACCAAACGTGCAGCCGTCTTTTGCGCGGCTGTCTTTGAAAAATTGCGGCCAATATTTGGTGGAGTGGGTGGGGTAAAAAAAAGTTTCGCCCTAAACAGCACTTCCAAACTCTCTTACTTTCTCAATATTGTTATGTTTTGTATACATTTATAGAAGAAAGATGATATAAAATGTACCTTTTCCACCTTTATCTGTAAAAATAAATTGCCCCAGAGACACCAACTTGGTGCGAATTGGCTGTTAGCTTGTGTAAGCAAATTATTTTACACACCCTTGTCTGCAGATTTGCACACCCAAGTTTTGGATTTCTGCCTAGTACGCTGCTTCTAGTGTATTTGAGTTTTGAACAGTTGTTAAAAAAACAAGTCTGAAATTTCCTATTGATTCTGACCAATACTCAGTTAAAAACAAATGGATGGGGTAAATGCTTAATTGACCCAACACCTTACCTTGAACTCTGGCCTACACATTACAGAGGTGGTGAGGAGGACAACATCGCGTTGAATGAGTGTATACAGCTGCTGTACCACCAGGCATGTCATCACCTCATCCTCGTGTATCCTTGTATCCTTGCGAGGTGCTCATCCTCGATCTCGAGATTAACCAAACTGTCGGCATCATCACGGCGGAGAGAACTGGATCTCCATTCTTAGAGGTACAGTTAGCCAAACATCACATGACTAAGTTTTTTGGCTCACTTTTCTGCAAAAGAGGTGGTGCTTATTTAAATTCATTCAGACTTTGTATTTCAAAGTCTTCCAAATACAGTGCATCAATTATCATTTGTGTTTAAGTTCTGACAAACTGACAATATTTAACAATACAGGTTGTGTAATTGTTGTCCGACAAACTTATGGGCAGGGCTTTATCGTAGTTGGCGACAGATCAGTTAAGTGGAGGTGTTAACCCTGTACATTTTTCTGCACTTGTACAAGATGTAAGGCCCAAAGTAGGGAGGCCAAAGAAATAGTCAATTGTCATTTTCTAACCTGGAAACTGAAAATCAGGATTTTTGATAGGGATCGAGGACATGATATTAATTTTGAGAAATCATCTTCATGGGCGGGGTATCGTGTCACATCTATGGTATGGTATTGCAGTGTGGCAGCACTATACAGTTGGGCTTCGAGCTCCCTGCTACAAATAGACACCACCGTGATATGGCTGAAAGATTGTTAAAAGTGAAGTTACACCCCATACATTGTCCTACTTATCATACAGGTGCTGCCCATGCGACAACGGGATGTGTTGTACTGTCTGCACGAGAACGGCAGTATAACGTGCAGAGTACGCAGGAAGTCCAACACCTTAACCACTCCAGCATCAGAGGGATCAGGAGCCTTTGGTAAGGGAGCATTTGTCCGTTTTATACAATGTTTTTAAGCCCCCATATATGTACACATTTTTGTGCATACTGCACACACGTTGGTACGGACTTCTCCAGAACTGCTCAACAGATGCTGGTCATACTTGGTAGGAAGTATTAGTATGAAGTCTAGTTGTGTATATCTTCATGCTGTTTTATATTTTAGCTACAGTGGGGGCATTCGTGCAAACAGACACATTTTTATTTATTATTTTTTTAGTTGATGTATGTTCCACCTATAAACATTTTGTTGCCTATGATATACATGTATATTTGTTGCCTATGATATACATGTATATTTGTTGCCTATGATATACATGTATATTTGTTGCCTATGATATACATGTATATTTGTTACCTATGATATACATGTATATTTGTTACCTATGGTATATATGTATATTTGTTACCTATGGTATACATGTATATTTGTTACCTATGGTATATATGTATATTTGTTACCTATGATATACATGTATATTTGTTGCCTATGATATACATGTATATTTGTTGCCTATGATATACATGTATATTTGTTGCCTATGATATACATGTATATTTGTTGCCTATGATATACATGTATATTTGTTGCCTATGATATACATGTATATTTGTTACCTATGATATACATGTATATTTGTTGCCTATGATATACATGTATATTTGTTACCTATGATATACATGTATATTTGTTGCCTATGATATACATGTATATTTGTTACCTATGATATACATGTATATTTGTTACCTATGGTATATATGTATATTTGTTACCTATGGTATACATGTATATTTGTTACCTATGGTATATATGTATATTTGTTACCTATGGTATATATGTATATTTGTTACCTATGGTATACATGTATATTTGTTACCTATGGTATATATGTATATTTGTTACCTATGATATACATGTATATTTGTTACCTATGGTATATATGTATATTTGTTACCTATGATATACATGTATATTTGTTACCTATGGTATATATGTATATTTGTTACCTATGGTATACATGTATATTTGTTACCTATGGTATATATGTATATTTGTTACCTATGATATACATGTATATTTGTTACCTATGATATACATGTATATTTGTTACCTATGGTATATATGTATATTTGTTACCTATGGTATATATGTATATTTGTTACCTATGGTATACATGTATATTTGTTACCTATGGTATATATGTATATTTGTTACCTATGATATACATGTATATTTGTTACCTATGGTATATATGTATATTTGTTACCTATGGTATATATGTATATTTGTTACCTATGGTATACATGTATATTTGTTACCTATGGTATATATGTATATTTGTTACCTATGGTATATATGTATATTTGTTACCTATGGTATACATGTATATTTGTTACCTATGGTATATATGTATATTTGTTACCTATGATATACATGTATATTTGTTACCTATGGTATATATGTATATTTGTTACCTATGATATACATGTATATTTGTTACCTATGGTATATATGTATATTTGTTACCTATGGTATACATGTATATTTGTTACCTATGGTATATATGTATATTTGTTACCTATGATATACATGTATATTTGTTACCTATGATATACATGTATATTTGTTACCTATGGTATATATGTATATTTGTTACCTATGGTATACATGTATATTTGTTACCTATGGTATATATGTATATTTGTTACCTATGGTATATATGTATATTTGTTACCTATGGTATACATGTATATTTGTTACCTATGGTATATATGTATATTTGTTACCTATGATATACATGTATATTTGTTACCTATGGTATATATGTATATTTGTTACCTATGGTATACATGTATATTTGTTACCTATGGTATATATGTATATTTGTTACCTATGATATACATGTATATTTGTTACCTATGGTATATATGTATATTTGTTACCTATGGTATATATGTATATTTGTTACCTATGGTATTTATGTATATTTGTTGCCTATGATGTACATGTATATTTGTTACCTATGGTATATATGTATATTTGTTACCTATGGTATATATGTATATTTGTTACCTATTGTATACATGTATAGTTGTTACCTATGGTATACATATATATTTGTTACCTATGGTATATATGTATAGTTGTTACCTATGGTATATATGTATATTTGTTGCCTATTATATACATGTATAGTTGTTACCTATGGTATATATGTATATTTGTTACCTATGGTATACATGTATAGTTGTTACCTATGGTATAAATGTATATTTGTTACCTATAGTATATATGTATATGTGTTACCTATGGTATACATGTATATTTGTTGCCTATGATATACATGTATATTTGTTACCTATGGTATATATGTATATTTGTTACCTATGGTATACATGTATATTTGTTGCCTATGATATACATGTATATTTGTTACTTATGGTATATATGTATATTTGTTACCTATGGTATACATGTATATTTGTTACCTATGGTATGTTATGTATATTTGTTACCTATGGTATATATGTATATTTGTTACCTATGGTATATATGTATATTTGTTACCTATGGTATATATGTATATTTGTTACCTAGTATATACATGTATAGTTGTTACCTATGGTATACATGTATATTTGTTACCTATGGTATACATGTATATTTGTTACCTATGGTATATATGTATATTTGTTGCCTATTATATACATGTATAGTTGTTACCTATGGTATATATGTATATTTGTTACCTATGGTATACATGTATAGTTGTTACCTATGGTATAAATGTATATTTGTTACCTATAGTATATATGTATATTTGTTACCTATCGTATACATGTATATTTGTTGCCTATGATATACATGTATATTTGTTACCTATGGTATGTATGTATATTTGTTACCTATGGTATATATGTATATTTGTTACCTATGGTATATATGTATATTTGTTACCTATGGTATACATGTATATTTGTTACCTATGGTATATATGTATATTTGTTGCCTATGACATACATGTATATTTGTTGCCTATGATATACATGTATATTTGTTACCTATGGTATACATGTATATTTGTTACCTATGGTATATATGTATATTTGTTACCTATGATATATATGTATATTTGTTGCCTATGGTATACATGTATATTTGTTACCTATGATATACATGTAAAGTTGTTACCTATGATATATATGTATATTTGTTACCTATGATATACATGTATATTTGTAACCTATGGTATACATGTATATTTGTTACCTATGGTATACATGTATATTTGTTACCTATGGTATACATGTATATTTGTTACCTATAGTATACATGTATATTTGTTACCTATGGTATATATGTATATTTGTTACCTATGGTATACATGTATATTTGTTACCTATGGTATACCTATGGTATACATGTATATTTGTTGCCTATGGTATACATGTATATTTGTTGCCTATGATATACATGTATAGTTGTTACCTATGATATACATGTATAGTTGTTACCTATGATATACATGTATATTTGTTACCTATGATTTACATCTATATTTGTAACCTATGGTATACATTTATATTTGTTACCTATGGTATACATGTATATTTATTACCTATGGTATACATGTATATTTGTTACCTATGGTATATATGTATATTTGTTGCCTATGATATACATGTATATTTGTTACCTATGGTATACATGTATATATGTATATTTGTTACCTATGATATATGTGTATATTTGTTGCCTATGATATATATGTTTACTTGTTGCCTATGATATACATGTATATTTGTTACCTATGGTATACATGTATATGTGTTACCTATGGTATACAAGTATATTTGTTACCTATGGTATACATGTATATTTATTACCTATGGTATACATGTATATTTGTTACCTATGGTATATATGTATATTTGTTGCCTATGATATACATGTATATTTGTTACCTATGGTATACATGTATATATGTATATTTGTTACCTATGATATATGTGTATATTTGTTGCCTATGATATATATGTATACTTGTTGCCTATGATATACATGTATATTTGTTACCTATGGTATACATGTATATGTGTTACCTATGGTATACAAGTATATTTGTTACCTATGGTATACATGTATATTTGTTACCTATGGTATACATGTATATTTGTTTCCTATGGTATACATGTATATTTGTTGCCTATGATATACATGTATATTTGTTACCTATGGTATACATGTATATTTGTTACCTATGGTATATATGTATATTTGTACCCTATGATATACATGTATATTTGTTGCCTATAGTATACATGTATATTTGTTACCTATGATATACATGTATATTTGTTGCCTATGGTATACATGTATATTTGTTGCCTATGATATACATGTATATTTGTTGCCTATGGTATACATGTATATTTGTTACCTATGGTATATATGTATATTTGTTACCTATAGTATATATGTATATTTGTTGCCTATGGTATATATGTATATTTGTTGCCTATGGTATATATGTATATTTGTTACCTATGGTATACATGTATATTTGTTACCTATGGTATACATGTATATTTGTTACCTATGGTATACATGTATAGTTGTTACCTATGATATACATGTATATTTGTTGCCTATTAAATACATGTATAGTTGTTACCTATGGTATATATGTATATTTGTTACCTATGGTATACATGTATAGTTGTTACCTATGGTATAAATGTATATTTGTTACCTATAGTATATATGTATATTTGTTACCTATGGTATACATGATATACATGTATATTTGTTACCTATGGTATATATGTATATTTGTTACCTGTGGTATACATGTATATTTGTTACCTATGGTATATATGTATATTTGTCACCTATGGTATATATGTATATTTGTTACCTATGGTATATATGTATATTTGTTACCTATGGTATACATGTATATTTGTTACCTATGGTATATATGTATATTTGTTGCCTATGATATACATGTATATTTGTTACCTATGGTATACATGTATATTTTTTACCTATGATATATATGTATATTTGTTGCCTATGGTATACATGTATATTTGTTGCCTATGATATACATGTATAGTTGTTACCTATGATATACATGTATAGTTGTTACCTATGATATACATGTATATTTGTTACCTATGGTATACATGTATATTTGTTACCTATGGTATACATGTATATTTGTTACCTATGGTATACATGTATATTTGTTACCTATGGTATATATGTATATTTGTTACCTATAGTATATATGTATATTTGTTGCCTATGGTATATATGTATATTTGTTGCCTATGGTATATATGTATATTTGTTACCTATGGTATACATGTATATTTGTTACCTATGGTATACATGTATATTTGTTACCTATGGTATATATGTATATTTGTACCCTATGATATACATGTATATTTGTTGCCTATAGTATACATGTATATTTGTTACCTATGATATACATGTATATTTGTTGCCTATGGTATACATGTATATTTGTTGCCTATGATATACATGTATATTTGTTGCCTATGGTATACATGTATATTTGTTACCTATGGTATATATGTATATTTGTTACCTATAGTATATATGTATATTTGTTGCCTATGGTATATATGTATATTTGTTGCCTATGGTATATATGTATATTTGTTACCTATGGTATACATGTATATTTGTTACCTATGGTATACATGTATATTTGTTACCTATGGTATACATGTATAGTTGTTACCTATGATATACATGTATATTTGTTGCCTATTAAATACATGTATAGTTGTTACCTATGGTATATATGTATATTTGTTACCTATGGTATACATGTATAGTTGTTACCTATGGTATAAATTTATATTTGTTACCTATAGTATATATGTATATTTGTTACCTATGGTATACATGATATACATGTATATTTGTTACCTATGGTATATATGTATATTTGTTACCTGTGGTATACATGTATATTTGTTACCTATGGTATATATGTATATTTGTCACCTATGGTATATATGTATATTTGTTACCTATGGTATATATGTATATTTGTTACCTATGGTATACATGTATATTTGTTACCTATGGTATATATGTATATTTGTTGCCTATGATATACATGTATATTTGTTACCTATGGTATACATGTATATTTTTTACCTATGATATATATGTATATTTGTTGCCTATGGTATACATGTATATTTGTTGCCTATGATATACATGTATAGTTGTTACCTATGATATACATGTATAGTTGTTACCTATGATATACATGTATATTTGTTACCTATGGTATACATGTATATTTGTTACCTATGGTATACATGTATATTTGTTACCTATGGTATACATGTATATTTGTTACCTATGGTATACATGTATATTTGTTGCCTATGGTATATATGTATATTTGTTGCCTATGGTATATATGTATATTTGTTACCTATGGTATACATGTATATTTGTTACCTATGGTATACATGTATATTTGTTACCTATGGTATACATGTATAGTTGTTACCTATGATATACATGTATATTTGTTGCCTATTAAATACATGTATAGTTGTTACCTATGGTATATATGTATATTTGTTACCTATGGTATACATGTATAGTTGTTACCTATGGTATAAATGTATATTTGTTACCTATAGTATATATGTATATTTGTTACCTATGGTATACATGATATACATGTATATTTGTTACCTATGGTATATATGTATATTTGTTACCTGTGGTATACATGTATATTTGTTACCTATGGTATATATGTATATTTGTCACCTATGGTATATATGTATATTTGTTACCTATGGTATATATGTATATTTGTTACCTATGGTATACATGTATATTTGTTACCTATGGTATATATGTATATTTGTTGCCTATGATATACATGTATATTTGTTACCTATGGTATACATGTATATTTTTTACCTATGATATATATGTATATTTGTTGCCTATGGTATACATGTATATGTGTTGCCTATGATATACATGTATAGTTGTTACCTATGATATACATGTATAGTTGTTACCTATGATATACATGTATATTTGTTACCTGTGGTATATATGTATATTTGTTGCCTATAGTATATATGTATATTTGTTACCTATGGTATACATGTATAGTTGTTACCTATGATATACATGTATATTTGTTGCCTATTAAATACATGTATAGTTGTTACCTATGGTATATATGTATATTTGTTACCTATGGTATACATGTATAGTTGTTACCTATGGTATAAATGTATATTTGTTACCTATAGTATATATGTATATTTGTTACCTATGGTATACATGATATACATGTATATTTGTTACCTATGGTATATATGTATATTTGTTACCTGTGGTATACATGTATATTTGTCACCTATGGTATATATGTATATTTGTTACCTATGGTATATATGTATATTTGTTACCTATGGTATACATGTATATTTGTTACCTATGGTATATATGTATATTTGTTGCCTATGATATACATGTATATTTGTTACCTATGGTATACATGTATATTTTTTACCTATGATATATATGTATATTTGTTGCCTATGGTATACATGTATATGTGTTGCCTATGATATACATGTATAGTTGTTACCTATGATATACATGTATAGTTGTTACCTATGATATACATGTATATTTGTTACCTATGGTATACATGTATATTTGTTACCTATGGTATACATGTATATTTGTTACCTATGGTATACATGTATATTTGTTACCTATGGTATATATGTATATTTGTTACCTATGATATACATGTATATTTGTTGCCTATGGTATACATGTATATTTGTTACCTATGATATACATGTATATTTGTTGCCTATGGTATATATGTATATTTGTTACCTATAGTATATATGTATATTTGTTACCTATGGTATACATGTATATTTGTTGCCTATTATATACATGTATATTTGTTACCTATGGTATATATGTATATTTGTTACCTATGGTATACATGTATATTTGTTGCCTATGATATACATGTATATTTGATACCTATGGTATATATGTATATTTGTTACCTATAG